>WEKY01036128.1:0-19886 GCA_013390045.1 Picathartes gymnocephalus
GGTCTAGGAGTGTGGCACCGCCCTCCAAAGGTGGGGTCACAGGCAGTACCCTACTCCATGTAGGTCTCTCTGGGGACATGTCCACGCCCCCCATAGGTGGGGTCATGTCCCATTGTGGTGCTGAGGTGTTCCACTGGGGCAGGGTTGAAGCATGCGGTGTTCCTCTCCTGAGCTGTCTGGGGGGCATGATTTCCCCTCTCTGTGGTAGGTTTGGAGGAGAAACCACGCCCCATGGTGAAGATGGCGGATCCTGTGGTGTCTCGGCCATGTGGTTAATGGCGGACGTTTTGTATAGCCTGTGCCAGTTGCTCCGAGCTGAGCCAGGGCTGTGCTGCTCATGGAGCTGGCCCGGCAGGGTTACAGCGCTGTGGGGTGGCCCCGGGGCGGACCGCCCGCCCGGCACGGGAATTGGGGTCATTTGGTGCCGTGTCGGATTGCTGGTCAGGGAGGCGCCGTCGGTCTCGTGAGTTCCGCTCCATTCTGCTGCGGTACCCGGGTCTCTGGAGCTGCGTGTGCTGCCCGGGAACCAAGCTGGGGTCATGCCGGCAGTGCGCTGCCCGGTGTTGCTGCCACCCGGACTTGGGACCGGGACCGGGGCCACTCTGTCCCCCTGCCACACCGTGCCCCTCTGTGGCTGTGCCGTCGCCGCCATGGTCTGACCACTCCGTGCTGCTCAGCGCCGCCACTGTGGAACGTGCCACTCCACTCAGTTGTCCCACGCGGTGGCGAGCCGTGGTGGGGCGGCTCAGGCCAAGCTGGTGCCGCCTGCCGGGGCCAGCATGGGACCCCCGTGCCGCCTGCGCACACCCATCTCCATTGTCTATGTTCCCAGGCTGGGGCAGCCACATTGTGCAACAGGTTGCGCCGCCACTTGGCAGGACCCATCTGCCGCCCGGGGAGAGCGGGCCGGGGCCGCTGCCACCCGCCCTGCATCGCTGGGCGCCGCTGGTCGGCCACATGGCGTCATCCTGTTCAGCAACGCTGCCTCGTCCCCCGCTGCCACCACGGCGGGCCCACGGCTTGCACCACATGGCGCAGCGCGAGCCAGCTGGCCCGTGCCCGTCTGGGACCAGGATCGGAGCTGGGGCGGCGCCCTCCACTTCATGGCCGTGGCGCCGCAGCCTTCCAGCCCCTGCCAAACCACGCTGCTGGCTCGGCGGCTCTCCGGCCCACAGTGTCCCGCTGCTGTGTGGCACCCAAAATAGGGGTCTGCGCGGCCCCAGGGCACCCCGCTCCACTCCGGGTCCCAGTCACATGGAAAAGTTGCAGAATCCGCCATGTGACTGATCGCTGGCATTCACCCCCCATCTCCCGGGCATCCGTGACCGGCCGGGATGACTCGGGACATCAGGTTAGCCCTGGGGGGTTCCGTTGCGGCAAATGTCATGGCAGGATGCCCGTTCAGAGCCGCATGGTCGTAGGGGGCACCCAGGGGAACATCTGAGTGCCACCCGCTGGCGGGGTGAGGGATTGTCCCATCCCTCGTCTTCAGGGTCCGAATCCCATCTAAATCCGTTTGTTAATCTTATCAAATCTAACACGAGTCGGCAGGATTTCGCCACTGCTCTAGCACAGTAATCACCATCATGACTATGATATATGAAAAAGCCATTTGCTATTAACCAGGTTTTTAAGTCCAGAGCCTTCTTCTGCTGATGTATCTATTCCGTGCTCCCTGGACCAGGACAGAAGGTTTAAAAACTCTTGCCTATTATAGTTCACCCCATATGTCCAAAAAAGAGTCTCCCATACCTTCAGTGTTGCGGGTTCTTCTTGTGAAAGAAATGCTCCCATAATTAGAGTCCAAAAGTGTCTTTTCTTTCAGAAGGCTGATAAGATCTAAGATCGCGTAGGAATCACCACGTGTAGCGTGAGGGGTCCAGGGGTCCAGGAGGAAGAGACAAAGAAAGGGGCGCCGACCTCGTGGTAGGGTGAACAGCAACTGCCAACTTTTATTTTCCCAGGCTTTCTTTTATCCGGGAACATTTCAAAAAACTCTCACGTCGCTCTCTGATTGGCTTAAGGTCCATGCCTGGACAGCCCTGTATCAGTGACGTCGGGTGTATCCATTGGTGGAGATGTATGACAGACAGGCTCAGCCTGGTACCAAGGAGAGCCTATACTGTGACATAATGCTACTGTTTTGAAGTGAACAAAGTTAAAAACAATGCAACAACCTCTAATATAGCCATTCTAGAGCAGTGGTGTTTGACTGTTCAGGGTTGATTTATCTATTCAATGGGACTGCGAGAAAGAAATCAGATTCATAATTTTTGGTGGTAACTGAAGCACAAAATTATCTTCAGTCCTTGGGGGAAAAAACATCTCACGTGGAAATGGACTTAATCCAACACAGCCTTTCAGAGAAGAGCAAAAACCACAAGGGGAAGGGATTTTGCTATCAGACACTACAAGAACCAAGGTCAAACTGGTAGGAACAGCATTAATAGAGTTAACACTGGATTTAAAGTTCCAGGTAAGCTTAAACCTTGTTCAAAACATTTTTCAGGTGGTGTAGAAAATGACCGATCAGCTTCCCCTCTGCTCTCACAGCTTAGCAGATGTGACAGCTGTCACAAACTGTTCCTCCCTGCCCCCACCATCACAAAAGGACTGGGGCAGACATCCGCCTTGCTGCAGCCGGGAGGATCTGTTCTGTAATTTACAGAGGAACAAGGCAGAGCCTGTACCGTGACACACTATCGTTTTTACTGTTTCCGAGCAGCAGCTGACCAGAACCAGCCCAGACGTGCAGGTTTTGTGCCCGCTGTAGCCCGAGGGGGGTGGGGAGGGGTGTCAGCTTAAGCACGAGTTGACAAACAGCACTTAGCTTATCTCAAGAAGAAACCTGAGCACTCCCTCAGCAGATGACAGAGCTGTGAATCTTGTTATGTATAGCCCTAAAAGTATCATTAAAACAACTTAGAATAGTTAGTTTGTATTAGATAAGAAAAATGTTGTCTTGTAGCTATGCAGAGGAAAACATACAGTCGTGTGCATTTTGCATCCACCTGAAAAGCCTCCAGCTGTTTCAGAAGGGCTGAAGGGTCTAATAAAAGCATCCCCGAAAGCCTTAAACTCTTAAGGCAAGAAGCTCTGTAAGAATGTAAGGTTTGAAGCTGAACCTCATTTACTTATGGACATTTGCTCCTCAGTCATGTTCTGGTTTTATGGCATGGAACAGTTCCCAGTCCAAGGTGTGAGTGGCATGAAACTATGCAACAATGTGGAGCAGGGGAAAATAAAGTTTTTTTCTGTTGATACTCAGGTGAACTATCACACAGAACTACAGAGTTCTGGGGAGGGGAAGCATCTGAAAACAAATCAGATTTATAGGGTTGAATTGTTTGTTTTTTGTTTGCAGTAGGGAGCTATTTTGAGTTTCATTCTTTGGTATTCAATATTTACACCACTTTCACTGGTATAGATTGCCAATTTTCTGCTTAACTATGAGCTTTAGGTTTGCAAGGAGAAGGGTAAGGAGACTGAAACTTTGAACAAGGGAGTTCTCTGCTGCTCCAAACAGTATATGAGATATCCACCTCAATTTTGACTTAGGAAAGGAAATCAATACATGTCACTGAAGAACACGTAATACAAGTAAGACAGAGAACTGAGGCTGTTGGAATTAATGTCTCTCTGAATGTTGTTATCTGAAATATGGTGACACAGTAGAAATTGAGAAAGAGCACGATATTTAACCAGACTGATTCTCCTGCCCCATGTCCATATTTCCCCCCTCCAATTCCCCCCCACCATGCTGAGCCTATGTAGATTTGAAAGCCCCAAACAAAGCAAGCAGGATGTTCTATGATAGTGGGTCATCACACCAGTGCCACAGTTCAGTCTGAAGAAGCTCTCACCACAGCAGTCTCCTGAGCCCTGTGCTGTGGCAGCTACTATCCTTGATACAAACCAGATCTGATAGCTCCACGCTCCAGCTTTTCCTCTGGCTAAAGGATGTTCTCTTTACTTTCTAGCAATTTCAAGTGATGTGTTCATTTTGGAGTCGCTTTGACAGGAATGGGTCTTAAATGAGAAACATCCAAGAACTGAGTCAGGGATGGGGGAAAAATAACCTCTGCAAGCTGGGTCAGAACTGAAATTCTAAGCAACAAACTCACTCCATCCAGGAAAGGTTAGTACTGCTCTAGTTGGTGTGAGAGCTGCTGTCGGGTGGGAGGTCCTGCCCACGGACAGAGTTTGTGAATGGTTCCTTCAACCCCACAGGCTCCTGTGGAAACAACACAGAGGGGGCTGGGAGCCCACAGAGCCTGCCCAGGCCAGAGAGAAAGCAATCGAAACTCATGGACAAAACAAGTGGTTTGATGCTAACTTTAGTAAGTAAAGTTTTCCAGATAAAGGCAATTGCATCCATATTTAACAGCTGTTAAAGAGATACACATTTAATTGCATTATATATGGAGTGCTTTATATTCAAAAGAAAACATTTCAAGTGTCTTAGTTCTACTTGTTTGGAATCCAGACTTTCTCCCTAGAAGATATTCCAGTTGACAAAAAGGGTCTTGTTCGGATATCTGGGATCAACTGAATACATTTATTTAAAAGCAATTTTAAATATTAAAAAAGTAGAAATTAACACATACAGTACTCAAAAACTGTCACATTAAATACATGTGAATAGACATGTGTACTGATGTTTTACCTTAACATTCAATGAGAAGTCAAGATTTTAACTAGTGGCATGACCAGATCTGATTTCTGTACACGTTGATGTACTATGTAATAAAAAAATAAATAGCAACTGTTGTTCAACAGTAAATAAGACATCATCTGCAGAGCAAACTTCCCCCTCTGGGGGCACCTTCCCCCGCCCCTCCCCCCAAACCTTTATCAGCTAATTTTCCATAAAGATTTAGACTTTCCAAATACTATGTCATATACAAAATTGCAGACAGTGGCTCATTGAGTTCAAATACTGTACTTAAACTCAATCAATATCATACATTTTCAGATTTCTTATGACCCACAATAAGCCAGAATAAACAGAACTATTGTTCCTGATGGAACTCATTTAATTTTATAAAATGCATATGTATACTATTTTAAAGAGCGTAGAAAAGAATAGACATTTGACTCTACATAATTTTACATGCCTAGGTTCTCTTTATATGATTTGCTTTTATCAGTTTATTTCAAGATCACTTAAAAATACAATTGACCACAAAAGTGAATAGGTTTTGTTCTTTAATGCAACTTAAAACATTGTAGTAATGGATAAAATGGAATGCTAAATAAATGCTAAACCTGACTTCCTTTCCATAAAAAGAGAATGAAGTCTGAAATACTGGAGCTGGTAATACTGAAAATTAGATGCCAGCAGGCTCACTCACTCATTGCATTTTTTTTTTTTTTTTTTGGAATTCATTTTTTAAAAATAAATGATAAAACCATTAATAGTCGATAAATGTTTTGCATTTTTTTTCATGTGGGATTTAGACAGATATTTGTTTCTAAATTAACCACAAACAGAATTAAATATTCACTGACTACAGTCTTGTAAAACTGTATTAGAAATGAAAGCCCTCAGAAAGTCTGAGATGAGCTTTTATGAAATGAAAATCTTTCCATGCAGCCAAGACAATCTGCTTTGAAATAGCAGCACTAGGTACTGAAGCCAAAACAACATTTAAAGCAAGTAATACAAAACTACATATGAAAGTCATGGAACCCGCTACAGACAAACCATGGGAAAAACACAACCACATGATGTTTCAAAAGATTAAAAATTATGTTGAAAGTGACACAGGAAATTAAAGTTTCCACTAATAGATTGAAGTGTTTTCTGGCAATGCAACTTTATACCAACTTTCAAGAAACCTCAGGTCAAATGCGGCCTTCCAAAGATTTTCTTAGAAATTAGCTTTATGACAGTATGTCTGTTACTTCGTGCTTTGGGTTACGACCATTACTGTCACAGTTTGGTGAACTCTATGAAAACCAGCCTGATCTTTGTCATCTGAGATCTATCATTACCAGTCTGATCAAATGCACGAGAGGTCATCTTAGCTTCCACTTTTTAGAGCATTAAAAATAATTTAAATTTATCCTTATATCACCACTTAAAAAATTTATTTTAGGTAACTAACTTTTAGCAAGGTTGAAGACAGAGGAAAAAAACCCACAAATAATTTTTCAAAGAGCCAATTTAGCTATAAACAAATACTGCTGCAAGCTCACATTAACCTGAATAGCAATTAAGTTAAAATGTTCTTTTCCTCAAATGTAGCTATAAGACTACACTACTACTTTTGTACAAAGGCAGGTTTCAAGTAAGCGTCTAAATGCATGCACAATGTCAACAGTTAACATTTGCTAGAAGTCCTTGGTTACTAAGAACTCAGTGAAAGAAACCAGCAAATTTCACATATATTTACTAAAGAACAATATGACTAATTTTCATTAAAGTAAGTTTTTGAATGAAATAAATTTGTAACTTTTTATAGTGAGGTAATATCACAGGGGAACTGCAATCACAGTTTGGCATAGGTCCACATAATATAAACATGAAATGCTGTATGCACACTGTAAAACATTACTGTTATCTGTAAAGTCAGTGAATATTTGTCTTCATAATTACACTTAACTGATCACTATATTAAATAAATATCAAAGTGGGTTTCATAGCTGTAAACTGCATACACTTATGAACTGCAGACTGATCTTTAAATTGTCCAAAACCATTCACTCATTCTAACTTTCTGCTAATTGTATATTGAGAATACCAAGTTATTAGGAACAGTAATTTCTGTACAGTTACATGGGTGACAGAGACCACCTATGTTGGAAAGCTGGCAGTCCACACGTGTGGGACAGCACAGACAGAGATGGAAGTGCTAAATGCCCAGGATGGCTTCAACAAACCCAATAAGGCGTGCCAGGTTCCAAGGCTACCATAATACTGGCAAAGGCAGAATAACACAGTATATTTACAATACATATAATTCAACCTCATGAGGTGAAACTTAAATGAATTCTTAATTTGTAACAGCAGCTATATACACAATTGTGCACAGGATTACAGGGAGGCAGCAGCGTTCGCTTTTGCTAAAAAGCCCGTCTTGCATGAAGAATGTGCAATGCTCAAGTTTAGGATTTGTTTGTTTGTTTTGACTAGTCTGACAGAATGTGCACAAAGGACACTGGAAAGACCCCTCTCCTCTCTGGCTGTCCTTCAATGTGGCCAATCTGCAACACAGAAGAAGAAGGTACATATATATATATACAGATGTGCATGTGTACACACAGACTTCATAGACTGCATTCACTTCATTCAAAAGCAGCAGAACTGCTCACAGAGCCTCTGCAACCTCTTGGACAGTCTAAAGCAGACCTTAGTTAACATTTGAATTTGTGTAAAGGAACTAAATAAAACTGCACAAGCATATTATAAATAAGTCAAATGAAGCCAATTCAATCTAAAGAGAACACAACTCCAATATTTTTTTAGGAAACTTACATACATCACTGAATTTCAAGAATCTCACCAAAACAGAAGCCTGAGTTTCTTTTGTCTGATAGGCAGATTTTCAGTAACATCTCTGAAAACCACTTATCTTAGTTAAGTGAATGAATCCTTACTGAAGGGAATTGTCTGCTACATTTACTGAAGGGAACATCTTACTGAAGGGAATTGTCTGCTACATTTGTGAAGTTACTTATGATAATCTGCATGTGTCACTTAAGGTAATAAAAGCCCGAATGTCTTCTCATTGAATTAGGATGATACCTAATGATTTAGGTGCATACTAGTGTTTATAACAGATTACAGTGTTGTCTGATTAAGTGTCCTTCAGCTACAACTTCCTACATGTTTTGCATAATGATTATTTATAAAGAAAAAGAAATAAAAATAAATAGCTAATAAACTTATTCAAAGAGATTAAAAGATAATGGAATACTATATATGAACTTTCCATGTTTAAAATGAATAATTGTAAACAACTGTTGAATAGCACTGGAGCAGCAGCCCTGATTGACCACATAACTCTCTTCTCACCCTGCTACAGTGCTGCTGACTACTTTCAGAATAATGGTGTACTTTCCTTCTTCCACAAGCTTACAAAATGGGAAGGGGAAACATCCAGGGCTGGCCATTTCCTCTTGGAGAGCCAAAGTTTTGAAGCATATGAGTCAACAGCCCTCATTTCCCTTCTCAGAAACACTTAGACTGGGGTGCTTCATGGAACTTGCTGGGCATGTCCCTAAGGGGCTTAAAAAGCCACTTCACAAAATAGATCCAGCAGGGAATGCAGCACTAATCAGGGACTAGGTCATATAGGCAACACAGACACTTTTCACTGGGCACTGCTTTTTTGATACCAGCTTTTCAGTTGAAAATCTTCAACACTTAAATGATGAGTGAGAGGAAAACATAGCTGGAAACAAAACAGCAAAGGTTGTGCTGCACTCAGATTAGGATATCACAGGCAGCATTGCAATTAGAATTTGTTTTAGTCAAATGAAATCTGTCTCATTATCCCCAGTAATAATTCTTTGGCAGGGAAATATGATGTAGCAGGGCTTTAGGGACATGAACTGGATTGTCAAGAAAGGCTGGAATGTTTACATGGGGTTGAGAAAAACCTGGTGTTAGCACTTGAACAATATGCAGTACATAATAGGGGAGTATGGTATGAAACAGGGACAAGAGAGGGAGGAAGAGAAAGAAAATACTATCTGCCCCTCATTTAAGAAGGAAACCATCAGCTTATAGCACCAATTACAAACTATTCTTTAGATTTCCAGGAACCCCTGAAGGTATAACTTAACATTTTGGGTGAACTGAAGATAATTATACATCTCATTTTCATGGAGGGTGTAAGTTCAGTGGAGTAAGAATCACCACTTCTCCATTTAATGGAAGGCTGTGTGCATTACAGAGAGGGACGTGTGTAGGTATGTGCTGTATGAGCCAGCAATAAAGCTAAACCTAGCAGGGATGGTTCTAACAGACTCTCCCTCCCAGATAAAAGGAGTTTGCTCTAATAGAAGTTTATGGGCTGTCTGTTAGCTCAGGCAAAAAGAAACCAAACAAAAATCAAAGCAAAACAAAAACAAAACCCACCACTTACAAACAAGATTAAAAAGAAATCCTCCACATTTGGAAAAAGAGGCTTTCCTATAAAAGTCAGAAAGAAGTTAATGTTGAACTGTGAAAGGGAAAAAGATACATACCCACCACTCTTGGTCCTCTTCACCAGTTACAATAATTACTTCTCCTTCAACAAATGTGAGTTCATCATCATTATCTGCCTGACAGTCATAAATGGTCTTCACTCGCCTAACTTTGTTTTTCCCCTAAAAATAGAATGAAGTTTGAAATGAAGGACATGAGAAACAGAGAAAAAATATATATGATGTTAATTTTGCCTTTTAGTTGTGTTTTGTTTTACAAGAAAGTGAAGACCATCAATTACTTTCCCTGCAATTGGGAATACAGAAATCCAGAAACTCTGCTTCTACAAGCATATTAAAAAAAATAAAATAAAAAGTTACCTACACAGGTGTAGGTTTTTTTTTTTTCCCTTAAGATTCAGAACTCCCAGCAGAATGTAATGTGTAGTGCCTAACATGTAGCCCTTAAGAGGGCTTAAGTAACCTCTGCTTCCTCTGGTGAAGAAAGTTTAAATAATGTCTTTACATTGTTCTAGTCTGCAAACACCCTCTTTCTCCTTTAATACATACTTCATCAAAAAAACCACCATGAACAGAAAATTAAATCCAGTCTCCTCTGTATGTTCCAAGAGAGGTAAGGACTGAGGAAAATGCTGCATTGAAATCCCAGTATTCCTTACAGTTTTGGATCTAGTGCAAAAATAGAGTATTCTTTGATTTCAAATCTGCTTACAGGACTGGAAATTATTTTTTTAGCGGTTTTTCCATCCAAATGTTAGCAATTTCTTACTAAAATTACCTTAATGTCAGATGGCAGTACTATTTTCTGATGATAATTCACACTAGATATTCTCACAGCTCTACCATTCTGAGTCCAAGTATTTTCTAGGTCATACTTTGCTGCATACTGCTAATTCACATGAAAAAAGCTTCAGCCATGGACTCCTCCCCAAACATATGTTTCTTATGGCAGGGAAGATGACTTAAATTATTTCCAAATAGAGTAAGTAAGCAAAATTCACAGCAAAACACTCCTGCTACTTTATATTCCTGTATTTTCATACCCACACCTCTTCAAAACCTACAGTTCCTTCTTTTAACAGAAGTATTGAGATAACAAGAATGCAAAAACCCAAGAAGAGCAGAAGGAGATGAGAAGCAGAAGGGCTATGAAGGGAAAAGCCAGCAGGTTTAGAGGAATTTGAGCCAAAACTAACTTCACAGAGGAAATTTCCTAGGGAGTCTTCTCTTTGCTGTTACCTATCCACTTGAAATTCCTCCAAGTTTTGGCAAAAAAAAAAAATCCCTGCAGCTCAACAGCAGAACAGACACACTGAAAAAAGCACTCACACTGAACTCAAGGTTCAGAAAAATAACAATTACAGGGGGATTTAAGGGAAAAAGTAGTTAACACAACAAAAAAACTAAAAAAAGCACCCCCATGCTCAAGACAAATGAACAGAAATACCAGAAGTTCGTATGAGATATCAAAGGGTTTTTTTTTTAACAGCAAAGGTTTGCTGCAATAAGAAGTCACTTAAAAGACACCTTCCTCTCTTTTAAAAAATATATTCATAGAATTTAAACAAAAATCTTATCTAGCACTAGGGACTGGAATTCAATAGGAATGGGTGCTTGGGGACAGCAACTTTCAATTCCAGAGAACCTTTACAAACCAAGAGCACTGCCTCCCCATCAATCCTGCAGTGATGAAAGGAAGCAACTGCTTCTACAAGCTAAAAATTGTCGTGTCCAATAAAGAAAATAAAGAAATTTACATTCCTCTAAACTTAGAAAAATGTATGGAACTCAGCTTGTTAAAACACATGAAAAATGATGGGGATTACTCTGGTTCCATCAGATTTTAACATTTTATTCCTTTCACAGACAGCTGCAAAAAGCAGCATTCAGTCCAAGGTGTATTTAATCGTGGGAAGGTATAAAAAAAGGATGGATATGTAGAGAGCACATATGTTCCAGAACACATTTTGTTCATGTTCCAGAACAGTTTGTGGCACTGGTGTGTAAAGAAATGGAAGCAATTCCAGGAAATGTAATGTGCAACTAAAAAACAAATACCCACTACTGACTCCCAGTACCCAGCAAGTGCTTATTAGCAAGAGCTTTTATGCTTAAGACTGAACAATAACGAGATGCTGTGATCATGAATAATCCAACCATGCTCTTATTTACATTTAGCACCTTTTCTCTTTAAAAATAAGTATTTTGTCTCCTTTATGAAAACCACCACACACAGACACAAAAGAATGCTGAAGTGCTCAGTGTAAGTTTTGCTTCTAAAAATATCCTTTCAAATCCTTATAAATTATCAGCATTGGAATTTTTAATTTATATTTCTGAACAATTAATTTTCAAAAAATTACCAATAAAAAAACCTCTGCTTCTCTGTTTAGTTTCTAAATAGTCAAGGCCAAGAGAGAAATGCCCATGGGTACTGTGGCTGCTGTCAGGGGTCTCACTGCTCACTGGGATGAAGCATTTCACCAGCTTTGTTGAATGGAGGCAAGATACATTTCAGAGGAGTTCTTGTATATTATCACTAGAGCAAAAAAGGCTGCACTGAATACAAAGAGATACAGGTGTGCATGCAAAGATGTGCAAAAACCTGGTGATAAATATATATACATATATATATGGGAAGATACATAATAGCTTCTATCACTGCACAACAGCGGAACTATTTAATTTACTGCACATGTGAAAATGGCTGAGTTTGGAGAACAAAGAACTTTTCTTCAGAATTTTTCTGTATGCCGTAGGGTGACAGTTGTTTAAAAAAAGCCAAAAGTAACCAAACCAAACCAAACAGGTTATCCATTATTTGCTTTCTTTTCTTCTCTAATAAAGTGGCAAGTAGCTAAGCATGACTAACACCATTTGCCTGCTTATATTTAAAAGTACATAAGTACACAAACACTTTTTGATCAGATTCCTGTAATATTTAAATTCCAGAATACTCAGGAAGCCCAGGCAACAACCCTGTTGTCCTCAGTTCAGATAGGAGCTTACAGGCAAGTCCATGGCAGAAGCCAAGCAGAATGATGCTCCAGAGTGCTCTTCCTCAGACAAGCACAAGGCAGAAACTCACCCTCTGCTTTCACTATTTCACTAGAATTAAGTCTTATTTCCTTTTTACATAAGTGCTTTGCGTAGCCAATCTTCATGATGAAAATCTTAAGAGAGCTCTGGAGTTTCATAGTTATCTCAATCTACATATGCATTAAGAATCCTCTGTTGGAAATTGCACTAGTTAGAAAGATGAACAGCAAGATAAACTGGGAGTTGGAATCAAGTTAAAGTTCCAGATCTGCTACTACACACCATGCAGTAATGTCAATTTTGCCACTTCATCAATACATCTGAACCTACACCTCAACCATTAAGTACATCAGCATTAAATACTCATGACAGGGACATTTACTGTTTTGTCACAGCTGACTTTACTTTAAATTTTGCATCTACTGACAACAAGTGCTAACATCCCTTCTTAAAGCTTACAAAGTCAAATATATAAATACTCTAGCAATCTAAGGCACATAGACCAGTGAGCAAAGGTAACAGAGAAAAATATCAACTCATTCAGAGTTGTGATTGGCACAGATAAAACAAATACTTAAATCCCAATAAATCTAAATACACTGTCGTGCTCCCCAGATTATTGTTTTATGTTGCAAGTATTTGTTCCAGCATGCAGGAGGCCTTGTAAACCCCCAACATTTGCTGAAGCTGCTTTGGGGCACAAAAAGAGCCCCTCATTCCCCATCCCACCCCATAGCTTTATGTTGCCTTGTGTGCACAGCTCAAGGGTGCACAGAAAGTCTTACAGTAACTTCAAAGCCTTCCACAGATACTTCCAAGGAGCTGAAGTAATACCTACCATATTTATTTTCCTAGGAAGTGGCACAGGGGTTTCTGGCAGGGTGTGTGTTATGTCATTAGACTCTTCAGATGCTTGCCTTTGGACGGTGTCTCTGGACTGTACGTTTGGAGAAAGATCTATGGAGTGAGATTTTTGATTTGCCTCTGAGGGCTGAGGCTTTGGGGCTGCTTCTCCACCTTGAGTTTTAGCCAACAGATCTCCTAGCTGAGGTTTTGGAGGAAGGTCCTTCATTTGTGGCTTTGGAGGTAAGTCTCCAAGCTGTGGTTTTGGTGGCAAGTCTCCTAGCTGAGGCTTTGGGGGTAGTTCTCCAGGCTTTGGGGGTAAATCTCCCACTGGAGGTTTCTGAGTTAATTCCAGAGGCAGAGGCTTTGGGGGCAAGTCTCCAGGCTGTGGTTTCTGTGGTATATCGATGGACAGTGAGGGCTTCTGAAACATTTCCATGTGCTGATGGGATTTATCTATTGAAAGATGATGACTGGTTTCTATTTTTCTTAGTGCCACTAAAACAAAAGAGTAAAACAATATTTTTCACAATCTTAATATTTTAATATTAAAGTTAGGCATATATCAAAACTGCAATTGTGTCAATGATCACATGGTCACTGAGCCCCATAACTGCCTATAAGTCCTCCTAGTCTATGACAAAAGCAAGATAATACAACTTTACATAATCCTCGTTCACTGAGGTCTCATTTAATTGCTCCTCCTGGAGGCCAGCAGTGCTTATTCCAACAGCTATTAGATGTCAATTTACAGACTATCTACTTAAAATGAAATAAAGTGATCACTTTTTGGACCTAAACCAAAAAGTATGAAATATAATAAAAGACTTTGCCAAACCACCTATAGACCAATTGATGTGACTGTAACAAAATTTCTTTTCAATGACAATTATTCACCTATGTGGTTGAATTCCATACGAAAAACCACCTCTCAGGATTAGGAGCTGTAAAATCTCTCAGAAGAGAGAGAGTGAGCACATATGTCTATGCAGTCTATAGACCGCACTGTACTATAGACATTAAAACTAAAACTAAGAAAAAATGAATTACTGTATATATTTACAATTTAGTAAAGACGGAAAGTTTTAAAATGTGTATTTTGCAGATTTGCTGGAAGGAAATTGAAACTAGATTTTCAAATAGTCCTTTTTCTCAGTGTCATCTATTGATTCTACTGCTAAGCTCCCCAAAAAACCTCAACTGAAATCTACCTCAAAAACAAAACCATTAGTACACATACAAAAGAAAACAAACAAACAAAAAAACAAACAAAAAACGCACCAAAAAAGCCCACAAAAAAACAAAACCAAAAAAGAAACAACAAAGCCCCCCAAAACAAAAAAAAAATACAACAAAACACCCCAAACTAAACCCATTTGAATAGTTTCCATTAAAGAAATAGTATAATTGCTATCAGACTTCCATTTCAAAAAAAATGTCTGTGTTGATCCCTGTATATGGCCCTGTGTACTAGACTTACCTCGCAGCAAATGTACAGACACTGATCATCCACATGGGTTTGAGATGTAAGTAAATGATATGAAAAACCCTGATAGCAGCCCTTATTAAAGTGCTTTGATTTGACCCTTCTTAAACTTTCACCTGTATCATTTTAAATCAAGGAAGTGTTGACTTCATTCACAGGACCACCCTAGCACATCACTGGTGTCTTTTTCAAAAGATAACACGTCACAATAATTGTAATTTAATGAAGTTAAAAATTTACATTTGCTTTTTCTATTAAAAATGATTTGCACTCTTAATTTCAGACATCTGGCTTCAGAATTTTGGACAAGCAGCATTTCCTGATCTTCAAGCTCTACTGTGAACATCCACTTATACAGATATATTTTTGATGGATATATAATATATTTTTGATGGATTCTGTATTCAGTCAGACCTACCAAGTAGGTCTACTTTCTACTTTATAGTCATCTGCTGCAACAATTAAAAAAAAACTAAATAAAACCTGCTGTGTGAGTTTAAAGAGACTAGAAAGGAACATTTCTAAAAGAAAGGTGTTCCCTGGGATGATGGTCTCAGCAAGTTTGTCACCGATATATAAATGAGCACGTAACAATACCTGATTCTTTTCAAATTAGTTTCACTGACAACAAGCCTGATTGCCAGAACATTGCACAGATACAATTTGCTCCAAGCTATCAAGAAATTAGACTTGGAGATACTAGGAAAAAAAAAATTACCAATGAGAGTGGTCTAGGATAGAAACAGAAGCCCAAAAAAGTTAGCCATGGAGATACTCAAAATGTGACTGGACATGGCTTTGAGCAGCTTGCTGTCATGGCTCAAAGTTGGCCCTGCTCCGAGTGCTGGACTGGACCACAAGACCTCCTGGGGTCTCCTCCAGCTTCAATTAGTTCATGACGGGTTTTTTTTAGCTCCCTAGGTGTATTTTTTTCAGTTTAATAAAAGCCTTTCCCATCTTCCAAAATCCTTTCAGTTTTGTGAAGCTTTCGAGGTTTGTGGCATTTTAGAAATAAAATTTCTGCTGAAAAGATCCCTGTATTTAAAGCAAGTATCTACTTTCACCCACATTTAAAAGATGGCATTATGAGAATAGCCACAAAGAGACCTCTTACCTTTCTGAGGTAGTTTGGGAAGAACTCTAGGGCCAAGAGCAGTCTTTGCAGTCCCAGTGCTAAATCAACAGATGTGAATTATTAGTGCTTACAACTGTTATAAAATATACTTATTTCTCATTTTCCCCCTTTACACACCCATAAACAAAAAATCCCCCAAAAAATCCACATTTGTTTTGCTCCTTTTGTATAATCGCTTTGCCTGTGGCTAAATCCAAAAATTCAAAGCACTGTTAAGAATTAATTGGGGTTTTTTTCAGAGAAAAAGACATACAAACCCTACACAGCTTCAATGCTATGGGACAGATATATTCTATGAACTATGGTACATGCAAAATGTAGTCTGAAAAAAGGTGAAGCTGAAAGACCAACTCTGTGGGCAGATCCTGCACTTTAAGGAAAATTTGTTCTTCAAAATAACTATACTGAAACATACAAAACATAATCTATGATTTATGTCAGTGAAGTTTTCCAGGACTGAGCCTATGGCTTGTAGCCTACCGCACATGTATGATATTTTATCACACACACACTCTGCTGCAGGAAGAGACAAAGTCTCTGCCACTCCCAGGAAATACTGATGATTGTGGGAAAACATGATGCTTTACTCTGTCCAACCTGCATTACACGTGTTAGCTATTCCCATGAAAGATTTTCCTGTAAAACCACACCTAAGCCACTTTTATAGAAAACAACTGTGAAAGAAGAGAAGAAAGCAAATTGGTTTAAGGCATAAAAATCTAACAATGAATAAAAATCAGTATCAGTTCAAAACAATGACTCAAAAAACAAGAAAAAAAAAGAAAAATGAGTGAGAAAGCTGCTGAACTGAGTCTTCTGCATCAACAGCCTTGATTCTGGTATTGCTTGTCTCTGCAACCAACGTTTCAAAATGAGTGATGAAACACTTAATTTCTACCTGTTTTTTAAATAGCAAAAATACATCATGACATGAAACTGAAAGAACAGCCAAGCTCAATCTTGATTCAATAAATCGCAAAATCGTAGAATATCCTGAATTGGAAGGGGCCCACAAAGATCATCAAAGCCCAGCTCCTACCTCAGCCCCTCTCTAATGCCATGGAGTACAAGGACCCTTGTCTGACAAGAATCTAGAATGGGCCCAGCTCTCTGTGCTGTGGAACATCACCACTTTACCCCTGAATGCCCAGTGCCAACTGGATGGATTCAGCAAATGTGGGAAGCCAGCTGTGCTACCACCAACGGGTCCCCTGCCTGTCCTGACAAGGCAGATTACAGTCTGGGGGTGTCCAGAAACTTCCTACACATCTTCTACTGTGGCTTGTTTGAGGTTACACATCCATCCCCAGCCACAGCCCATCCCACACACTTTTGGTCATGACAGGCTGTGTGCCTGAGGCAGGTGTTTATTGGAATTATCATGCTCTGAGCCTCAGGACTTTGGAATCACAGCACAGATAGAGGAGTAGCAAACTCTAAGTGACAGCAATGTATGGCTACTCTTACTACTACTCCAGCTATTGAAAAAGACACTTGTAATGGACAGACCTGATGAACTACGAGCTAAAAGCAGTTTGTGTTACTGCAGACCATGTGGCAGCACAGAAACCTGACAGAGTGGAAAACAGCTAAACTGGAAGACTGAGATGAACTCTCTCTCTTACAGAGCCATCTTTGATGCCAGCCTGTACCCAGAGTGACACTGCTGCTACAGGCAGGACACCTCACACTGAAGCAGATAAAATGAAATGCCAGGAGACATAAAAATAAAACTTTTGTCCTGCTGGACTGCGGTGTGAGGCAGCATTCCCCAGCTGGGAGAGCCCTTCTGTACGAGCAGCAGATAGATTTGGGTACAAGTCGTTCTGTCCATCCTGCTCAAAGGATGGATTGTGCACGGACAGCGAGCAACAAAGCGTAGGAGGCTCAACGGAGCCAAAGTATTTGTATGCTAGTAAGGCATGCAGAAAACTAATGAAGAAGCATAGCTAGGATTTTATTTCCTATGAAAAGCTTTTCTTTTCCAATTTACAAATTAGTTATATTTAAGTTTTCATCTTTGCCTTCTTATATGCAGGTTTTACCTTGACTGCTGAGACATCCCCTCAAACTTGTTTGCAGCCTTAGTTGAAGGTGGGCCCAAATCATTACCTGAGGTGAAAAGAAGGACAATGAAAAAAAAATAAAATCATTAGGATAGCTGAAATATAATCGGCAGAGGGTGCAACTTAAAGCAAAACATGTATTCCTCTAAGTATCTTCTATACCACATATCTAAAAAATAATTTGTAACTTTATTAATAATTTTGCAGCTGAAAAAGCAGGAGGGACCAAAATAATCCCAGATGACCTCTCATATAACACATTTTAAAACAACTCACTGGTAGCTCTCATCTCCTGGCAAGGGAAGATTGAATGACATTGCTGCAGGGCACTTGTTTTGAAATAGTGTTTCAATTTTGTCTGTATAGGAGATACAGCAGGCCAGTACCAGATAAATTTATTACAGATGTTTACATTTTGCACTATGAGGCATGTCTTTTTAAAAACACCATGAATGTGATTTTATTCACAAAACATTAAATTTCTAAGAATTGGTATTTTATCTTATGTAAAGAACAGCCTTTACTGATTTAGTGACTAAGTTTGTATGTTCCCATAATCTGCACTTTAGCCATTGGTAAGGAAAATATCCTGGGTATACAGAATTCTGTCAAAAGGCAGCAAAATCCAAACCCAAGTGCTCTGGATTCCTTCAGCAGAAAGCTTCTCTTCATTAGCCATCACCATTTTCAAGGTATAATGACACCAACTCATGTGGTTTAGTGCCTTTTCATTCCCCTTTGCCTCCAATTAGAGCATATCTTAATCTTAGAAGCAGTTTCAACAACCATTAGTAAATTTTGTCATTGAAATAGATGCAAAGTGACATTTAATGATCCAAGAACACAAAATATGTCTCATTTAAAAGAATGACACATTTTTCTAAATACCATTCTTGGCGCATTGATGTCTAAATGAAACAGCAGAAAAGGCTCATGCTGTGCATTGCTAAAAATATGTTTGTGTTTAAAAGTGGTGCAAAAAAGGAACTAAGGTAAAACAGCAAACATGTAGATCCTATGGATAAAGCAAGGGGAAAAAAATCTCACAGTTGCTATGGAAATACAAAATAATCTAGATGTCATTTTTAGAACATCTTTGAATAGTAACTCAATTTGCTTAGACATAAGCTAAGGATTGCTCTGCTTGAAACTTCAATTAATGCACAGATTAGAAAACAAATGCTGAAATTCAACATAGCATGAAATATAACAACACAGAAGGAAAGCTTCTGAAAGGAAAAGCAGTGAACATCTGACAATATTCTTAAGCAAAAAACACAAAGGCAGATACAAGAAACTCCCTCTTTTATAAACACAAAATGTAATACTTGCTTAAAAATCCAAATGGACTTTGAAACAAGCCTTTGTACAGATCTCAGCTAAGAAAACGGGGAGAAGAGTCCCCTATTCCATCCACTGAAGTTTAGCCTGCCATGAAAAGCAGTGAAGAAACAGGAAAAGCAATATTCTTCTCTGACCCTGCTCTGACAAGGTGCTTTACTGCTTCAGCCTTCTTCATCATCAACTGCACACCTGCACCTTTCTCATATCTTCTTATTCCTTTATCTGTTGCCTATCTGTTTAAGGAAAAGTTAGCACTTGTTTGTCTTTACTACCTCTGAAATAGCACAGACCTATTAGAACATAGGAAACATTTTTTTCTATATCCCAGACCTCTGCGAAATAGAGAACTGAAAAGATTCCATTATTTGTATTCCTTGACAAAAAGTCTGCTTTTCATTGGACTCTATACTTTTCTTCATATTGAATCCTAGATTAAATCACACATGGGTATTCCATGATTTACTACATTTAACTCAATTTGCTGAAAAATGGTGCTTTTAGGCTATCATTTTTTTATTTTAGGCTAGTAATTGTGTGTACTAGAATAGAGAATTCTCATAAGATACAAGTAGTGTATAGATTATGCACCTATGTAAGCACTGGATTCCAGTTAAAACACTTACAGATTCATGGAAATCCTGCCACCAAGACTAAAATCACAGTAAATTACATGGGCCTGAGATTTATAACTCCCAAGAGAATTTGACTGCATAGAGCAATGTTTATTCAAAAGAGGAAGAATCTGAGTAGTCTGGAAAATAGTTTCCAAAAAGCATCTGTCAGAAAGGTAGCCTGGTAAAAAAAAAAAAAAAAA
>WEKY01036128.1:19912-45235 GCA_013390045.1 Picathartes gymnocephalus
AAAAAAAAAAAATTGAAAAGCCCTGTTTCTGTGTAACTTCTGCTGGTAACAGGATGCAAATCTATCAGTCTTTGTGTATGTACAGACAACATCACAAAAGCCAAATACATATTAAGACAATACATTCCCACCAGTGAGGTGTGAACACTTTACAGGAGAGGCATGGCCCAGAGCCCAAGGAAAGAAGCTCCTGTGGCAGTAGTGAGACCTGCACAGACACAGCAGGGTCTGCATGGCCCGAAGCTGCATCCCTGCGCTGGTTCCTGAGCTGGGCACAGCAGCAGCAGCAGGAGGGGCAGAGGCAGAGGCAGGGAGAGCAGTGGCTGAGGGGCCGGGGTGAGGGCAGAGCCGGGGCAGCTGTGGCAGACAGGGAGGCAGTGAAGGAGATTGGATTGGGCCCCATGGGAGCGTGGAGGATTTTCAGCTTTCTCAAGTGAGACTCGGCTGCAGCAGCCTGGAAGGCAGAGTGACAGAAGACAGAACTGCTGATTTATCTGAGCTGACGTTACATCAAGCTGCAATCATTGGAAAGCAAGCACCAGGTAAAAAGAAACCAGAGATCATATATCAGCCATCATAAAGGTTTTCCCCTGCCCTTTTGTTTTGCATTTCAAAACTCACCCCAAGGAATTGGGCCCTTATTCTGGGGTCCATGAGGTAGTGGGCTTGGTGGGTCAGAGAGGGTTCTTTTGTGTCCTGGGGGTGGGGGAGGTGGTCTCTTCTTGGAAAGAGTGGAGCTGCCACTAGAGGTTTGAGTGCTTAGAGGGAGGGTTGAAGGTGGGCCTGCAAAATAACAAACAACCTTCTTACAAATACATGTGCATAAACGTCAAAGCAGCACTGAAAAATTCACAGTCAGACCCACAGCCAAGTGCAGCAAAAGACTAAAATAAAAAGACAAGCCATGCCAAAACACTGTTTAGATTAAACGACACATCCACCACATTTTTAACCATCTCAGCTGTGGGAATATAAGAAATTTGACAATAGAATGACATGTGTACTTATGTTTAAAAAAATACAGGATTAATCACACCAAAATTTCTAATTTTAGGCATTGTTAAAAAAAAAAAAAAAG
Source organism: Picathartes gymnocephalus (assembly GCA_013390045.1). NCBI lineage: Eukaryota > Metazoa > Chordata > Aves > Passeriformes > Picathartidae > Picathartes > Picathartes gymnocephalus. Next base: position 20,991 of record WEKY01036128.1, read on the forward strand.
CAGCATGAACTATTAAAATGAAGTAATATTTAGCACATGGGATTAAAATTGCTGTTAATTTATACCAGAATGAAAGCGTTTTCTATATGTTCTAATATCTGGGGAGTTTTTTTAGCCCTCCAGACCATTCCATACAAATTTTGTTAATAAACTGGAAGGCAGGAGGAAAGAAATAGAAATATGCAACAAATTTTCCTTTAACTTTCAAAATAGGATTTTTAGCTTGAGAAGATTTTCTGTAATTCTTTTTTCTGTAGATCAAATATATCAAACTATGCATTCCAAGAGCAATGAAAATTGTTGTACATGGTATGAATAAAATAAACATCAGAGAAGTCCTTTCTGGGACTGAGATTAGATATTTCATGGTAGCATTGCTTATAAGAGACTATGCAGTCACCCGTACCCTTAAACACTTTCATTTCCCTCTGAATTAATGCTTGCACATGTAATACTCAACACAATGCACGTTTTACACAATATGGGAACAAATACAGCTTGAAAGACAAAATAACCCAGCGGGAAGACAAGAGTTTTCCCTAGTCAGCTTCACCAGTGACCTTCACAAACGTCTCTAACAAGAAGCCCAAGGAAGCAGAGCAGGGCACAACCAGCAGTGAGGGGATGGCTGCTGGAGTCAGCTGCCACCACTGCCCTAAGAAATGACTTTTAACACTTTCTACACTAGTTCTGCATTAGGTTAGAACAGGTCCAGGGGCTTGGTTGTTGGGGTGTTTCTTGTTAGTTTGTAGGTTTGTTGTTTTTGTCTCTTTTTAATCTAACCAACAACTAAGACTTCACTGCAGTCTTCACTTGCAATAAGTTTTGCATGTCAGACAGCTTTGCTATCAGTCTGGATAAATGCAGAAAATAGACATAAAACTTTAAAGGCAAAGCCTATTTATACCTGAAATTTCAAGTCCACTGTCAGTCTATTTTTTAGCACTGAAGAACCAACTTGCCTATTTTTGAAAAACTACCTTATTTGAACAGTATTTGAGACAAAACCTTCATTCAGTTACATATATCCTACCCTGCAGCACAAAAAACTAGAGCTGCATTCTTCAAAAATATTTATGAGTATTCTCTGTAGGTAGCCTGGAAATGATCAATACCTGCACTCCTTTCCAAATTATTATATATTATAGAAGTATTGAAATCAGTTAAAAATAGTATTTGTTAAAATTCCTTAAGTGAGACATTTAACACTGACAAAAGTAACTTCAATGATTTTATAAACATGAATCTGTTTGTCAGATATTTTCAGCATTGACTTCCCTCTTTCTTATAAACAGCAAAGAAAAATTTAATAGAACTGTCCCTAATGAGTCAATAATTCAATCTATTCTCTTCCAGATTCAAGCCTGGAAGGCCTTCTACTGTGCAGGAGAATCTCTCAAGCACAAGCCCAGCAGATATTTTGGGCCTGGCTTAATTAATTGGTTACTTTTGTAAATCAAATTATATATTTTGCAATTGTTCCTCTCAATTTACTTCCAAGTTCACAAAACCATTAACTGACGAGTCAAATGCCAGTGCATTTAATGATTCTTCCCCAGTTTGCATCCTTACCCTTTCTCATTTTAATTTCTTCCTTGAGCTTAAGTAAACAAGATAACTTAAACTATGGATTGAGATGTTTCTGAAAGCAAAACCAACTTTTCTCATGCTAAATTTTGACTGACAATCCCTTAAACTCCTGCAAGTTACGAATTCTTTCTTTGCTTCAGGAAATACGAATAAAAAGTCGTTCCGGTTCGTGATTTAACTCCGAGTGTATCCAGGAATGGCGAGGGGGAAGGAACAGTCAATACCCACTGCTCCCAGTACGGCCGTTCTTACAGCACGCGGCAAGCAGGGCCGGGCTGTCCGCGCAGCGCCCGTCCTCTGTCCCCACACCGGGCACCGGAGCCTCCCCGCCGCCCCAACGCCCGGCAGCGGGAATGCCCCACCGCCCCCTGGCGGCGGCTGCGCGCACTGCACCGCGCCCCACCACAGCCGCCGCCGCCGCTCACAAACCACCCAAAGCCGGCTCAGAGAGAGAAAAAAAGTGGAGGAAAGGCATTGAAATAGCACTGTGCGCTTACTGCGAAAATTAAACTTCAGACATGAACTAAAATTTGTACTTTTAATTGCCCATAAGAGGAAGAAATCTTCTCTACAAAAATAACCTGTAGTAGAATTTAAAAAAACCCTTAAAATTATGTTATATGAACATGTTTTAGATTTCATGTTATTTCTATATATCCAGACATTACTGAGGAGTTGAAAAAAAATCACTTCACAGCTTTCAAATGTTGACATGGCATACAAAAGTGACGGTGAAAAGGCGTTTAAGGTATTACAAATCATACTTTCAGACTCCCAGCATTTGTATCTGTTTTAAAGTCACAGAAGGAATAACTACGAATAAAAAAGTCATTCACTAATGATTACATGGCTGAAATACAAAATAACTTATGTTCAAATAAAAACAAAATAAAGAAAAACTTCAAAACATCATTTCAGAAAGAGGTATAAAATGACATCACATTTTGAATAAGGAAAACACGGGGAAAGTTCTTGAATCAAAATCAGTTTTTGCAAACAACTGGTGAAATAATACCAGATCTGATGATGTATGAACTGTCTGTACAATTATGATAAAATACAGTGTATCATAGAGCCACTTAGGTTGGGAAAGACCTTTGAGATCATCGAGTTGGGCACTGCCAAGTCCTCCTCTAAACCCCACCTCTGCTCCTGCGCCTTTGGGATTTCCTTCTTAAGGAAATGTCCTCGACTCCTTTTAGACTGTCTCCCAGGGGACTCTTGTCAGCCAGGCTCCTAAGCAGGCCAAAGTCTGTTCCCTGGAGGTCCAATGTGGCAGTTCTGCTGATCCCCCTTGTTACTTGTCCAAGAATTCATGATCCCTGTGCCACAGATGGCCTGCATCACCCACAAATCCTCTCTTCACAAACAGCAGGTCCAGCAGGTGCCTTCCCTTGCTGGCTCCCTCACCAGCTGAGTTGGAAAGTTCTGTTCCACACACTCCAGAGACACCCTAGACATTCCTGCCCCATGAGAACAAGGGCCAGCAATTGTGAGACTTCTCCCAGCTGCTTATAGGGTATCTCATCTGCCTCGCCATCTTGGATGTGTGGTCTCTAACAGATTCCCACCAGGATATCTCTGCCCGTTGGCCTTTCTCTGATTCTTACCTAGAACATTCAACCCTACTGTCACCATCATTCAGCTCAGACACTCAAAACAGTCCCTAACACACAGGGCTGCCCCACCGCCTCTCCCTCCTTGCCTGTCCCTTCTGAAGGGTTTAGAGACATCCATCGCAGCACTCCAGTTGTGTGAGTCACCCCAGCATGGTTCCATGATGGCAGCTGCAGTTTTCCTGCTGCACAACGGCTTCCAGCTCCTCCTGTTTGTTCCCCATGCTGGGTGCAGTGGTGTAGATGCACTTCAGTTTGGGTATTGATCCAGATACTTTTTCTGGAGGAGAAGCTCTAATTTCTACATGACTGTTTGGAGGCATTTCTATGCCTTATGTCTTTGCTGGCACAGGGCTCTTCATTCCCCAGCTGCACTGAAACACCAGCCCAAAGCACCCCATTGGCACACACACACACCCTCAGACACTGGTGTGCTGCTCCCAGGGCTACCTCGAGCAAGCCTGGTTTTGTCCCTTTCCCCTTCCAAATAGAGTTTAGAGCTCTGTCAACGTGCACTGATAACTCAGTGGCAGACACCATTGCCCCCTGCTCAGGCTGGCAGTTACAGCTCCTTCCTGCATGCCATTCCATGCAAATTCCCATCCAAAGTGCCACCCTGGCACTGTTTGTGGTACTGTTCACTGGCACCGTTCGTGGTGCTCTCCAGGAGTTTCTTCACACACCTCTGGGCTTGGCCCTGTTGCCTATGTCCCCTTGGCTGCTGTGCTGTGAGCTGCTGTGAGGTGCTCTGGCTCCTAAAGCTTTCTCACTGCCCTGAGGTTCCCCTAGCTAAGGAACCCCTCTCCTGTGCTGGCACCAGGGCTGCTCAACTCAGCAACTGCACGTGCCTGCGTATACTGACACATATATACACATAAATGTGCGTGTAGAACCAACAGCTCAAAACAATTCCTGTGTGATATTCTTAATTATACAAGGCTAGGCTAGATATCTTCAAGCAATAATCAGAGCAGTTACCAGATCAAAGGTATTTTGTGATTTTAACCAGGCAGCAACTGAGCCAGTCATTTCCTCTCCAATAGATACCTTAATCATGATTTCTCACATAGCTGAGAAGTTCACACTTTGTAAAGAACATTTTGCTAACACAAGCAAAAAACAAAAAAAACCCAAAAAACCAAAACCAAACAAACACAAAAAACCCAAACCAAACCAAAAACAAAATATACAAACAAACAAAAAAACCAAAAAGAAAACTCTAAAAAACTTGACCTAAAAGTTTTTCCCTTTGCTTCTGTCAGGCTTTCTTTCCCTCAGTTAATTAAAAGCAAATGCCTATAGTATTAACTGTTGTCATGTTTTATCACTTTTTTGTATTACCAAGATCAGGTTTGCATGTGTAAATAGATCAAATAATCTCAAAATTATTGTACTAAGGTAAATAACTGGATAAGGTGTACAATTAGTAGTGCATTGCCCATCAGGGTTTGTGTAGTTAGTGTAGTAACAATTCCTATTGTGAAACCATGCAAAGCTGCTGCCACCCAATCAAGAAATGGTGGGTTTAGAGTGTAAAAACCTCACATGTGTAATTTTTTTTAATTTTTTTTTTTTTTTTATCCAGTCCACTTAATGAGACATAGGGGAAAAAACCAGAATTCCAGCTAATGGTAGAATGGACACTGCAAAGGAAAGTAACTCATATTAAAAGTGGTATTTTCATTAACAAGTGTTGCGATCATTATTTTTAAATTTCTCATGAGTGACTTAGCACATAGATATTACTAAAAGCCTTTTCAGTTTGTCTTACTTCAGATCATGTATTTCCAGTACTGAAAGTAAGAGCATAATTAAAGACAAAATGATCATGATCAGTCTGAATAAGAAAGCTAAGAATATACATTGATTCAACATTAGCATTTGAAGTACATTAGATAATTAATGCTTAAAAAAAGATTCAGTTTAAAAAGAAAAAGATAAAAGTTACATTAAAGAATTTTGTGTTTTCGGTTGATTCAGAAATAGAGGACCCATGAAACCAACAATCATCAGCTAGTCTTCCCTTCCTATTATGGTATTAAAAAATACAAAGTCTTAGTGGGATAAGTAGCATTATTTAATCAAAATATGTAACACATTTATAAGAATATTAAAAAAAAAGTCTCCAAGTATACGCAAGAGAAGTATAGAATCCTGAAAGCATTCAGAAGAAACAGGATGACCTCAGAGGCTGAGGTAATGGAAATGAGAATACATTTGTGCTATAAATTAAGAACTTCAGTTGCAAATGAGTAGACTGTGTAATGCCTGCTATGCCACAGTATGATACAATCAGGAAAAAAATAAGTAGGACCAAAGGATTCTTTGATGTGGCATTTCCAATAAGAACGGCAAATTTTACTGCTGTCCTGACACTTCTAGCCGGTTTTATTTCAGAAAACTCATTTAAACAGCAAAGGTACAGAGAAGAGTTAGTGTGATGAAAGGATAACTTGAACCCCAGGAGAATGAAAATATTCTTCAATCAGATAAGGTAAAATACACTTGGTTTGTTTAGTGTAACACCCCAGACATGGAGACGTGTATGGTTTCCATCCAGGCAGTGCCTTGACATGGCCACCAGCCACAGAAAAACCACCAAAGCCAAAGGGCAGTGTTGGTACATGCACAAAGTAACTAAATGAACTCAAGAAGATTCCTAATCCTGTGTGCAATGCAATCAGACAATTTCTAGAAGTTACTAGTAAATTCAAATAAATTAATTTGGTTAGAAATTGAGTCTGATCTAATGAAGGAGCAGATGATGTGACTGTGTCTGCAGTTGCAGTGGACTGGAACCACAAAGGAAGAGCCTTTGGGTTTAGGTGCCTCATGTCAGAGCTGAGACAGAGTGTAAACTATGCAACCTTGTAGGTATTGAAGATCCAAATTTAACTTCATGATACAGAATTAATCCCTGACCTCCATGTTCATCTGGGATAAACAGGCAGAACCACTGAAAATCAAGTAGCTTACAGTTGAAGTGAAGGAAACCTGGATTAGACTGCCTAATACTCCTCCAAAGCTAGTTAGCAACATTACCCTCACACTGGATTTGCAATGAAGGTTGTGCAAAATTTTATTTAGCTACTGTGGCAAGTCACACAACTACTTAAATATTGATTTTTTTTTTAAAGTTTTTTGTAAAACAATAGGCAGAAGACCTCCTAGATGTCAAGCCATAATGCAGGTATAAGTTGGAAAGAGCAATAAAAAAGATGATTTTGAGAATGCTACAGGCTAAAGATTTGACTGACAGCACAAGTAAGTTGAACCTGAATAAGCTTAGATAAACTATTGAAAAAGGCTCAGAGTGGTCGGCTCAGGCAGCTACTGTACTCATTCTGTACTTTTCATTCTGTCAGGATTAACTAAATCTGTAGCAGAGATAGCAAGTAAGATGTATCCACAAATGAGACAGTGTGGAGTAAAATGCACGAAGGTTGCAGCATTTTGAGGAACATTTAAAAAACTTATCAAATTGGAAAATATGGACATGAATTATAATGATATATGGAGAAATTTAAAACAACCTCTATCACCTCCTCCAACTACTATACCTATAAAATCATTTTTAGCCAGCATGTCCACTGAAAATCGTGAGCAAGAGTGACATGCCTTATGTAAATTGCTTCAAACTTCCCTCCTCTCCCCAACACAAGTTGAGTGGATGGCTTCCTGACCAGTGAGGCCCCCTGGGAACACCACAGAAGTTTGCTACCAAGGAAATTCACTGGGCAATTAAACCATCTTACAGAGGGCTACAGGGAGGGGGTTTTCTTAAAAATAAAACATGTTTTGGAAAGACAGTTTCATCTGCATGTCCCAAAGGATGAAAACCCATGAAACATAAAAATTGTCTGCCTCCTTCTAAAATGCAGATCCACCTGCTATCCATTCCCTGCAGACTCCATGTCCTAGCAGGGGCCCATGCTATCTGCCAGGGGCCTCACAAAGATCAGATTGTGTTTTTGGACAGAAGGTAAGCTTAAATTTAAATGCAGATTCAATGCTTTTGTTACTCTTGCTGTTTAGGGAGCTTAGTGAAAAAAGTAGCGCTATGTTTTCATATAATCTTAAACAGAAGATATTCAAATGAACTTTTGAAACAAAAACACACACCTGACAAGTAAACTTGTGTAAACTTCAATGTAAGGGATATAGTCTATTACTACTCATCTCAAAAGAGGAGAAAAATTCTACAGGTTTATGTTTTCCTACACAAGAAAAATTTAATGTTTCAAAATTCAGATGTGTCAACAATGTCTTATGGAAGTGGAGAGTCTCTGCTTCATCTTCTTTTAAACAATCTGAGAGCTGGAAGAGGGGCGATAACAAGCACAGTTTAAAATGAACCGTAAGTGCATCTGAAATGATGCATCTACAGCAACCTTTCCACACTGATGAACTGTCCTATGCATTTGTCACTTTTCTCCCCAACTTTTAAGTTTTGAATACTTCCTGTAACACAGGCATGTATACAATGGAAATTTCTAATTTCACAGTATTGTTGACTGGATATCAACCAAAACTCCATTCCAGCATCACCCACAGACTGTAGAATTTCAGCATGTTTGAAGCAGAGAAGCATAGTGACTTAAATGTAACAGCAGTTCCATTCAGCCTCTCTGACTTACCCTGTGAATCTGACATTTTCCACTCTGATGAAGCAGTTAATGCTACATTAGAAGGCATTTTTATGATAATATAATATTATTTTATTGTAAAATAAATAAGAATTTCTTTGCATAATCTCTGACATGAAAACACATAAAAACTCAATGCCTCAATTCTTTCCAAGTAGCTTTGGTGTTGTGCTCATTCCTTGGTCTAGGAACAACAAGGAAATTCCAGGAATACCTAGGAAAATGCCTTACATTTCAGAAACCAAAATACATACTTAGAATGAAATATGAACACAAATATTCCCCTTCCTGGAAAAAAAAAGACCATTTTCTAGGTAAGTCTGTATGAGAGCTCCACTATATAATGACAAAGAAATAAAGTTCATTAAAATCTATTGAAAGATGACAACATACTAATAAGTGTGTACAGATACCAGACACAATGTCATTAACCTTTGTCAGGAAATGGGATGTGTGATTAATTTCCAAGTCGTGCAACTTTATGACAAAAAAATAAGTTATCCTAGGTCATGAAGAAGCATCTAAGCAAGTACACTGTGTTTGCAATGAACAATCCACAACAGAGTGTGAGACAGAGCATGTAAAACGGATGGGAGAGTGGAAGGAAAAGTAGAATCTCGTAATACCAACAAGCAGGTAGACACAGTAAAGTTACAAGGAACACAACTGAGTCCCCAGTGAGACACAGATTACAAAATCTCATGTGAAAAACACAAACCCTGACAAAATCGCTTTGCCTTGTAATGGGAAACAAACTTGTTCAAAAGAGAAAGCCAAGGGATCCATTTGAAAGTTGCCAGTACATGACAAAGACTGATGGGACAGTAGTGCTTAAGAACAGAATCAGAACCATGTAAAAGCAAAGACATGATGAACATGTGTGATGTCCTGTCCCTTTTATTCTTCCATATATTGGTGAAATCATCTCTGCATTTTTCTTAGACAAAGTCAATTAACAGCTGAGAAATGAAGGCTAACAAAAGGGAGCACCAGCATAACTGCTGAAGTGTTAAACTATACTGTAACCCTCATCACAACTAAAGATTCCTCTAACAAGTCTACTGTAAAAACAGAATTTATCAATTTCTAAATTAAATATATAAAATTGAATGAAGGGTTTCTTTGTCATAAAAAGTAGATCTGCACAAATAATAATACAGTAAAAAGTTTTGTTCTATAAATATGTCCTCTAAACTTGAAGATTAGAGATATCTAGGTCAAACCATCATGATCCACAGCAGCTGTCTCATAAAATTAACTGACTTTCATTTAGCAGAGTATTAGTTGATTCCTCACCCATTCATGTTCAGTGTTATGAATGAGTCTATTACAATGTGCCCCCCAGGTCTTTTAAGTTTAGAACATGCATTGTACCACACTACTGCATTAATAAGAAGAACACGCTGCATCTTGAAACACTGCAATGTCCCTGGTTAAAGAAGGGCAACAGTGGGAAAATCACTGCTTGCAAGTGCAGTTTGGAGACAGACTTACCTTTGCCAGCATTTCTAGGAGGAAGAGGAGGAGCATCAGAGGTTGGAGAGGTGGGTAAGTCTGTGCTTGCAGAAGCAAAGATCTGGTTGGTAAAAGCTCCGTAGGAGAGTCTTTGCTTGTCTCTGGGAGTGCTAAATGAAGGGTGAGTCAGTTTGTCTTGGGGAGAAATGCTTGAAGAGTGACAAAAGCTTTGGGGTCTTGGAGATCTTTCCTTTTTTATAGGACTAGGCTGTCAATAGAAAAACAAAGATATGATACAGCTGTCTAAACACTAATTACAGTTAAAATGTTTGGAAAATAATATACTAGAATATAATTTAGTGAACATGAGTCTAGTCTTTTTCTTTGTCGGTCAAATAAGCCCCCATTCCTCCTTTTTTCAGCAAATCAACCTGAAAGGTCCTCTCTTCTAAATGAAAATTAAGATTGTACTGTCAACAAATCATCATGAACAAAAAATTAGGTTTAATCTTAGAGCAGGAAATACATACTAATAATATACTAAATAAAATACCAATAAAAGCCTAGTAAGTTCTAGAATATGAGTAATTTTCAGTGCATATAGCATGTTACTCAGACTAGATAATTATCCTCAAGCATCAAGTGTATTACCCCACTGATGCCTAGTAAAAATGAACAAGAAATAAATCTGACAGATCAGATTTATTTGGTCCCTGAACTAGCAATATGATCCATGATACAGCTCTTTTCAAATGCATCTAATTGCTCTATGAAGAAATTTTACACATCAGATTTTGCCTGCTGTACGTTAACGGGTGCATATGGAGCACGATCTGTTTCCCTGCAGCTCTGGTTCAGGTTATTATCTCCAGCACAGGATCCCTGAACCTCCTGAGGCTCCTCGTACAGATGATTATTTTGTTCTCTACTGTCCTTGAGGACATGCAAATTACTTCGGTTTCTGAATTTTTCAGTCCCAAGTGTCACAGAAAATGAGAAGTTGCCCACATTTCTTTCTGCAGCACACATATAAAATAGGAGAGGTGTATTTGCACTTATTGCAGAAATAGAGCACACAGTAATTAACTGACTTGCTAAAGTAGGACACTGAGGCTAATTTTTCACATGCTCTAGGATAGCAATTATTCTATCCCCTCAAGTTTTGCCTTTCCATTACTCCTTTTTTTAAGAAAGCAGGAATAAATAGCACAGCATGGTTTGTGAAAAATAGAGTTATTTATTCAACAACTAGGTTTTTAATTAATGGAAAAAATTAAGTATGTAAGCTTTGGATTTCCTCCAGCTAACACTTAACAGCCTAGAATTCTGAAGAGGATAAAATAACAAAAGTAGTCCAGATTTGCTGGTTTATATTATCCTGTATGTCTTGTCAAAGTCAAACTTCTGAAACAGCCCATAATAACTAGGTTGACAAAGTATATTCAAAAAGCACTTAGGCAGTCTTTAACACAGGCCTCAAAGTTAGGTTTTTTTCCCCAAGAAATATCTCTAAGAAAAGAAAGGATAAAGTGGGTCTCTAATTACCATTTATTTCCAGGGAGCAGATATGGTGACAGTTTTTGTGCAAAACTGTATCAGTAATTCACACTCACCTTATCATCCAAGTCATCGTCACTTTCATCAATTTCTTCCTGCCGAAGATTCCATTCATACTCCACATGCACGTGTGGGTTTAGCTTTCCTGCCTTGGCTTGAGAAAGCTGAAAGAAATAAAAAGCCCTGTTAAAATACTTGCTATTCTTTTGGTGTTAACTAAGTTAGTTTTGTAATGGCAAGAAATAAACTGAAATGTTTAGAAGCTAAAAGGCAAAAAGGAAAGATTTCCTCAAAATGGGCAGAAGTCGTCATGTTTGACAAGCATTTGAAAAGATGACACAAAGAGAAGGCATATGCACAAAAGCAGAGTATATCTGGAGCCCTCCTATCCAGAAAGGAAAGGCAAAACCTATCTATAAATTTTGATACATACAACTGCTGCCCCATCAAAATCACAATCCTTGTACTCGAATCAAATGAAAAGGTATTTACTCTTTATTCAGATATTTTGCCTCTCACTGGATGAGGCCAATACGTCTTAAGCACAAAACTCCTCAACTTGCCAGCCCAAATAATGCATTTCACATTCTTTAAAAAACAACTACCTCAATGATCAGAAAAAAACCCAATAGAGTAGTTAATGGTTATTCTGAGGAGATAAAATTCTCCTTTTCAATGGCTAGATTTTCCATCATTATTTATTCTTTCACATCCTTTGAAATGTAGTCTACTTGATAGTAGTTGATTCATGAGTGCCTTTAACTACCTTCTTGAAATAAAATTTGGAATAAAGAAAGTATTTCCAATCTGTTATGTAAGTATTCATGAACCCACTTGTGTTGAAACTGAATTTAATTACACAGTTAAGACTCCAGTTATGCAACACAAATGAATTTAGTACATTTATCATAATGCAAACACCTAGTTATTTATCTTGTACTTTTTTTATTGCCCATGGCAAATACTGTGCTCATTCGTGTTTCTTTCTCACCCTTAACCTTAACTCATTGCTGCCTTTGAAAAAAATGCAGAAATCATTTTCCCCTTCAAAAATTAAGGAAAAAAAAAAAAAAAAGAGAAAAGGCATAAATGCTCTATGAGAGTTAAGTGAAATAATCAGTGAGGTATTCATGGAATTTGGATTACTGTAACTAAACAATTAACTGCTAGGTAAGCTCACTGATAACATCCACTTGACTGTTCAGTAACACAGCCAGTTGGTCTACATTAATGGCAGATGGCACTTTTTTAAAGGGATACAATAAAGAAAAAAACAATCCATCCCAACTGTGTGCTGCACAGGTGATCTGCTTGATCCAGCTCACAGAATACTCAAACCACTGGAAACAGCACCTACTTAACACAGCAGACATGGCAGTAACTGAGAAGTCAGTCCCACCTTATCAACCACAGCAAAATGCTGAGTTGCATCCCCAGAAACATGGAAAATTTCTTTTATTTGTGAAGGAAAAGCTCTTTTGATTATTCAGTAATTTGTTCATGACAAGAACTTTCAATAGTCACAGGACAGGTATTAAAATTATCAGTTGCAGAGCAAAAGTAGATATCCTTAGATCATCAAAATGAGGAAAAATAAGAAACAGAATTAAGTGGCAAGTGACAACTGTTTTGTAAATTCTCCTGGTTTTGTCTTGAATGTGAAACTGCCACAATACTTAGACTTTGTAATACCTTGATAGTAATTAAATTCACTTGGCTACTAAATGCATGCTGGCGGCACCTTAGAGGGCCAAGAACAAACAAGCTTGTTGGTCTGCTGTAGAATCCTTATTCCTGGCTAAATGCTTCAGAGGAGTACCTGGGAGAATCCTTAACACCTTTATTTCTTGAACACCAATAATCTTTTTGAGTGGTATCTGTTAACATCCCCCATAGATTCTCAAAATTTCAGGAGGTTTTTGCTTTGATCATGTTCAGTAGAGGGACAAAGTCGCACAGAAGCTGGTGTTCTACATCTTTTGATACACCAACTTCCAGACATTATACTTTAGCTTCTTTCTCCTTTCAGGAGGGTAATTTTAAGTTCTTTCAATTCTCCTTATAAAAAGACTTTCACTATCTCTGAACTATCTATCCTGTTAAATAATCTGAAAAAAGCCAAAGCAGGAAAAGACAAAAAAAGACCCAGACCTTAAAAGTCTTGACAGTTTTAATATTACAGGGGTTGTTTAGTAGTCCTGATATAAAAGCCTGTAAGAAGAATTTTTGAGGTGATGAAGTCCAAATCTCCTTGAATGATGTGTTTATTGATACATCTGACTCTCCAGTACTTAAGATCTTCAAATATACTGGTTAAAATAACTAGTACTGCCACTAGAAGAAACATCTTTTTCTTGAACTGTTGCAAAGACAATTACTGTTGTGTTTTAGGTAAGAAAAGAGTGGTAGGACTTACAGATCAGCACACAGCCAGCTGGCAGCAATACTACATGTGAGATACAATGGTAATGATCTATCATGTATATCACATTTTTAAAGAAGCAAACATTCCCCTTTGCCTTTGCCCCCAAGCTCGGTTCTTACCAGTTCCTCACACTGAATGGCTTTCACTCTTTTTGCTGTGTCCAGAGCTGTCTCTCCAGCTTGGTTTACTACAAAATTAACAATACAAAAGAAAGCAATTCTTTGAGATGTCTTAAGAAACAATTTATTATATTTCACTACTTGTAGCACAGTAACTTCTAAAAGTGATCAAAAATGTCTATTTACTCTATAGCAGCTGCAGCTCTTTAAGATTCCCCTCTAAGTGCTCAGCCATTTCATGTATCATTAGGTTCTTTCTGAACAGCAGCATCTGCTGGGACAGTTCCCAAATCCCTCCTAACCATCCTAGCAGAGAATATAAAGAAATTTAGTCATCTCAATCTCCACTAAATGCCTTTGCCAATAAACTCTTACATGAATAAGCAGGAGAAGCAAGCATGTGGGGTAAAATAGCTCAAAAAAGAAAATTATTCTAAGATTAAAAACCAAAAAATAGGTAAATGTTGATCCAAGCAGATTTTACTTTGATTAATATGTAGACGCTTTAAACCTTAATTTGAAGACATTGGAACAAGAATAAATTTAAAACTTTCCAGCTTTGTCTTTATCAAAGCTATAAAATGGTTTACAATTTAAAATAACACCTGATGAGAAAAAAGGTGATATCTGAGCTTGAAGGAAGGTCCTCTGGAACAGCATCTAATGGAATCCTTCCTAGATGCTCAGCAGCGAGTCTCAATAAACAAAAACAACTCCCACACCCGATGTGAATAAACCCCAGGTAAAATGTACTCTCCCAGTATATCAGTAAATGGAGCTGGAACACAGTATGCTCTCCAGCATATCCAGATTGGAAAGCATTTCTGATCAGGAGCTGAAAATGACCAAACTGAGATCTGTAAGCATAAATGTCTGTGTGAAATATTACACAGAGAATGCCAGTCAGGACTCCTAGAAAATACAAAGCAGTCCTCTAGAAAGGCCTGTAATTTTGAAATAATTCAGATCCCTAGAAGGATTTACTTATGGAAAGATCTATCAGAGATGGTTCAATGTGAAAAGGAATGAGAACATAGTACTTCTTAATGGAAGTTAACACCCAGAGAGCTTAAGGACTACATAAATTCCAAACTTCCAAGTATACACCTGATGTTTCAAAGTCTAAGGACTATATACAATTCCTATGTGAGATCACTCAAAAAAAACCAACAAAAAGAGCACAACACCCTCTCTCCCACAAGAAAACCTCAAAAACAAGACACCAAAAAGGTGTGAACACTCCTCTGGCATCTACCTAGGAGAAAGTTCAATGGAAGGACCAATAAAATTGCTTTAACTTCTTCAGCTTTTCCGTTCTAACTGCTAAAAAAGTTCACATTAAATTCTCTGACTTATGATAATACTGGAACATATTCTAAGGGTATATAAAAAGGCAAAGGAAACCAGTGACTTCTGCCACTAAACTATGAACTTTAGATTATAAAACAGTTCTTTACCAGGCAGTGGAGGAAAGTAATGGTGAGGAAGAAAAAGGGAGAAATAGAATTTCATACCCTCCAGTTTGCATCAGCTGTTAAAAAAACTACTCTCCTATACCATTAACTAACTGAATGTATATGTTTTATAGACACGCTGATCACACTTAACTCCTGGGCCTAACAAGCTGGATTCATGGGATACCTTCCTAACGCATAAAAAAGGGAATCAGTTTTCTCAGCTGCCTTTCTGCTTCTCTTTGCAACTACATGTGTGAGATAACTACCACTTGCTCTACCTATATCAGTTCATTTGTCATAATGGCTTACCAAAAGTTCAATTGAAAATAGAATCTCTGTTTGCTCACAGTTAGGATAATGTCTTGTTTTCTAGATGGTCTCCCTTCCCTAATCAGTGGCAGTGTTGGCTGGGATGTGCTGGGTCCACCACAGCACCACCTGCCGTTGATATCAACAGAAGAATTAAGTGCTGTGTACATAAAGCCCACATATCTAAGAGTGGAATTAAACATTTGAAGCATTATAACATACAAGTTCTAGATTAAACAATAAACCTAAGTTCCAGGCAGTTTAAAATGGGTCAGAAATAGAACTCGCTGAATTCTACTTAGGGTTTACCATTAGTATTTAATATTAGGAATTTTTGTCACTATTATCTTCTAAGAATTCCATGTTTTAACTAAATGTTTCCTTTAGGCTTGTTGTTGACAAGGTCTTCATCTTTCTAACACAGCTTTATTTTAAAAGTTTACTTACCACAGAAAAATAAACGTGGCTAAAATAATGGAAAGAAATTTTACGAAATCTTTATTTCCTGGTTTTAAATAAGGAACTTACCTACATCAATAGTTGGCTTCCCCCTCAAAAGCAATTTCAAACACTCAGGCTTATTATATATACTGCAGTAGTGTAGAACTGTATTACCCAATGCTGTTTGTTTGTCCAGGTTTCCACTAAAAAAAAAAGAACAAACAATCAAAAAAAGTATAGTAGCTGTGCTATTCATTTCAGATCTAGCATCCCTATAAATAATAAATACATAATAATTTTACTGGAAAAATATGAAGCAGAAGGAAAAAATATTTTTAAATTAAACATTACTTTCAAAGACTACTAAGAATTGTTGCAAGGACACCAGAGATACCTGAGTTGTGCCTGAAAAGGACTAAGGAGGTATTAATTCAAAAAACTAAATAAGAGAAACTCAGAGCCTCAAACCTAGACCTCTCTAAGGTCATGCTAAGTGTTTTCTACCTGCCACTTCATTGGAATTCTTTTTTTCAAATATGCTAAATTAGCCCAATAGAAATATCTGAAAAACAATTCTGATACAGTTAAGAAAGGTTAATAAGTCCCCTGCAGCCAAGGAAGTATCAACAGGGCAGCTGTGAGAATGAACAGAAGAGTTGTAAGAAGGAATGTAAGGACAATACACTGAGCTAGGTAAAGACCAGCTGTGCAAAGGGGCTGACAGGGCTTTTTAAAAACTGTACTTCCTTCAATTTTCAACTTTTAAACCAAGGTTTCTCAAAAACTGTTACTGGCATTTTGGGAACAATAAAATATTTTCATAAACCAGAAAAGCAAAGCTCAGGAGATGACAGCTTTTCCCAGTGTTACCCATATTGGATAGTAAGAGCACACAAGGTTGTAAAGATGCTCTTAAACTTGAGACTGACACAAACACACAGCAGACAGAAACACACAGAAGATTAGAGCTGTCTGAAGAAACTATGAAGCTTCATAACCAAACAAAATAATTCTTAATAGTAATCCAAAATAAAAAATCCTTTAATAATGCTCAAAATAGTAATTTGGGCTTCTAAAACATTTTTCAAATTATGATCTCAAACAGCTTAAAAATATTAGTATGTTATTTTTTATTTGTTACTTTAATAACACTCCCCTATAATCAGCACTCACACTTCTCATTAAGGTTTTTTACTTCTATGAAAACATCCCTTGACAACAAAGAACAACTCAGCCAATAAACTAGATGTTGAAAATTACTAATTAAGAAGTTTATGCTCTCAATAGCTTTAATACAGTTTATTAACTATTGGAACACCTTTTTCAAAGTCAATCTAGCATCTGCTCATAATTTTCTGAGAAAGATCCTTGTTTTCTACTCTTATAATTCCTTTGCATGTGTCCTGTATTTGGTACATTTACCTGCCATCCCTCCTGTACCTGAACTGTTTGTTTGCGTGGCTTCGTATCATCATGTGCTCTAAATCAATGCTCTCTTGTGCACTGTTTTTCCTTTCATCCTATTTTTATGTAACTGCTTTCAATGCTTTTAATCTACACATCCTTCCCTCTCTCTACTCATCAAGAACACAACGGTCAACTCAAAGGTACTAAACTATTCTCATTTGAAACATATCTAAGGAGAAAAATTTTAAGTGATGAGCAAACACCGTCTGAGGCACTGCCAGGATAACTCTGAACATTCACACTTTTCATGTACAATTTGATGAAAAGTTAGCAATCCATACCAGTTTTGTACAAGGAAGTCAACCAGATGGAGAGAGGTTTGGTCAGCAGTCCGGACTGCTAAATGAAGTGCTGTTTCACCTGGCTCCTAAACACATGTAAATAGAAGTTAGATACCTGTCTTATGCAAAGCTTGTGTATCAGACCTCTGAGATACATCTCATTCACTCTTTACAAGTCTTTCGAAAGAAAAATATTAGGAAATGATGATGAAAATGATTATTGTCTTTCTTGTCTCTACAAGACACCATGTGCTTCAAAGGAAATGGCATTACATTTCCTGAGATCTCAGCTTTCCCAAACCCAGTTTTCGCTTTTCCCAGTCAGCTGGAACAACCCTGAGGAGCCTTTAACCATTTTAGCTACCAGTAACTGAACGGGCTCCTGCCAAGGAGTACTGAGTAAGTTTGCTTGGTGCTCACCAGGCTATAGTAAAACAACAAGTACTCAAGTCACAACATTACTTCCTACAAAAAGAGCATCACAAGAATCACAGTTCCACATACTTTAAATCTCTTAAAATCTGCAGAACAGCTGAAGTTGGAAAGGACCTGTGAAGGTCATGTAGACCAACCCCTCTGCCCAAGCACGGCCACTGAGGACCAGTTGCCCAGGACCATGTCCAGATGGCTTTGGAATATCTCCAAGGACAGAGACTCCATATCCCTGGGAAACCTGTGCCAGTGTTTGGTTATTCTCACAATAGAAAAAGGTTTCCTGATGTTCAGAGGGCTCCTCCTGTGCTCCAGTCTGTGCCATTGCCTCTGGTCCCATCACTGGGAACCAGTGGACTTAGTCTTCTTTCCACCCTCCCTGCAGGTATTTACATACAATGATGAGATCCCCCTAAGCCTCCTCCCAGCTGAACAGCCCCAGATCCCTGAGCCTTTCCAGGTGCTCCAGACTCAGAAGTGTTTGTGGCCCTTCACTGCATTCTCTCCAGTATGTCCAAGTCTCTCTTGCTGAGGGGAGCCCAGAGCAGGGCACAGCACTGCAGCTGTGGCCTCACCAGTGCTGAGTGGAGGGAAGGATCACTGCCCTTCATGTGCTGGCAATGTGTCTGTGCTGCCTGGAATGCCACTGTCACCTCTGCCACAAGGGCACCCTGCTGCCCCATGTTCACCTTGGTGTCCATCAGGACCCTCAGGTCTCTTCAGGCAGAGCTGGGTTGTTCCCAGCATAAAGTTGGTGCATGGGGCATTTCTCCCATATATTGGGTTTCTCCTTGTTGAACTTGAATTGAATCATAGTTTATTTCCTATACATATCATATGCATTAATGCATTGAAATAGAAACAGAAATGCTGTTTAATTCCATTTAAAAGTTGTACCAGAAGATAACCAAAATTTAGATTTCATTAACTCCTACTGATCATAAAGGACAATTAAAAAAGCATATTACAGTATATAAACTTAGAATTAATGTCCTAATTAAAAAGACCCTATTTTATTAAGCATCAGAGATGCTTATAGATGGCCTAACTGCAAACTACATTTCAATTGGTGCTCGCACCTTTCTAGGTATCACTGCCTGTAATAGCTGGGAAGACTGAGGGGCTAATAATGTCATAACTGCAGTGGATGACAAATACAGAAAGCTGACCTTGCAGTCAGAGAATTTGTAATGTGTTTCTATGATAAGCACTCTGAGATAGTTCAGGTGCTGAGACTATATTGAACTTATCCCTTTCACTGAACACAGGCACTGTGTCCTTTGCCAACTTAGTTATTTTCACACAACTTGTTGAAAATATTCTCTGACATTTTTCCAGGTTGGGTTTAAAAGTAATGGGAGAAAACATTGCTGGGCAAGTGGTTACATGGCATCGATTATCTACAAAAACTGGTTACTTTGCTCATGATTAACATTTGTCCATGGATAATTTTTCAAAAAACTGTTACTGATTTCAGATGGAAGATCAACTAGTCACAACTTGATACACACACACACAAAAGAATCTTCCAGGTTGAAAGAAATTGTACTTCTGCAAATGTCTCATCAGAAGCTGTGAAGTCATCAGATTTATTCTTTCCTCATCTACAGTAAACAGAGACTTGCAGACAGTCAATAATGTGTTCCTTCAGCCACTATTTTAAAAGCAGGTATGATACTGTATTTGGTATGAGGTGACCCTGGGCTATCAAGGCAAGTCCTCCTTCTCTGGGACTTTTCTAAAAGAGAAACACTCCAGAATAGGGGCTTTTCAACACATTATAGTTGCACCAAAGCAGTGTATGATATCACTATTGCATTTCACACTCCTTTAGACCAATTGATAGTAAAAGATAAAGCATTCTTTTCCCTCTCCACAAGGATGCCACAATAAGGAAAGGAAGAAAAAGCCCACCATTTTCATCTGTTATTTCTCTTGTTTTATCATCTAAAGTAGCAGCCCCAGATCCTGGGCATTTTATAAATACACATCATTTAAAACAGTCATTGTTTACCTGATAAGCTTACCTGTCCAGGCTCCAACAGTGGCTCCATTAGCTCTACCCCCTCTGCATAGACTTGAATTAGTGCAAGTAAATCCCTGGATTTGACAGCCTCAAGTAATTCACTCAGTTTAGCTGCTGCAGATGCACAAGTCTTCCTAGAGAACTTATGATCTACATATTTAGCAGTGATAAATTCTTTGCGTGCAGTCCTGTGGGGTGTGCAAAATAGAGCTTGCTTTAGAAATTTTTAGAAAAATGGGTCAATGATTATAATTTAAAATCACCTTGTCCAACTTGGAAGTTCAGAAGGGAAGAAGAAAACTATCTGATAAAAAGTGTGTTATTTATTGTTGCACTGCATGTCTTTCTTGCAAACAAGCCCCGAATACAGAACACTGTCAATTTTATCCTGTCTTCTTGTTATGTACAAAAATTACTCCGATTGTGGGGAGTAAGACCAAAGAGAAAGCAGAGCTAGTGCCATTTAGTCCACTGTGTTTACCATCTGAGGGTTCACTACAAAACTCAAAACCATTCAAGAGCTGAATAAAGCACCTTGAAACCTAAACTAAGAGTTTTCTACACAGGGAAGCTGAGGTAGCTAGAATGTGGCTATATGGCTGGAGACCGAACTTCTAAGAAGCTCCATTGTGGGAATAAAAACCTCCAGTTTTCTGCCATCCCTGCCATCCCCTGGCTTGGTTACTGTTTAAGACACTTTATATCACAGATATATTCCACAGTAAACTGCAAGAGTTTAAAGATTCAATACTCACATATCACTTGATGGACTGGGTTTAGGTGAAGGACTAGGTAAATTCCCTTCCATAATATCATTAAAACTAGTATTTCCTACATTCTTGGCCAGCTGCAATAAGAAAAAGCATAAATGAAGGTGAGGACTAACAGCAACCTAAAAACAGGACTATTAATGTGCATTTTCCACACTATTAACAAAGATGGAAAATACAGGACTGAAAAATTAATTAAAACCCAATGATTACATGCAGATACAGAGCAATTAAAAAAAAGGAAAATGCTTCTATTATGCCAGAATTTGTACAATTAGACTCACACTCACAGAATTATTTGCATTTCAAGACAATCTGCCTCCAACACAAAACCAGAATGAGGAACCAGCAGCATGAACATTGATATGGTGCTGGTACACTGATCAGGAAGCTGCTTTGGGAAAGAAGCTCAGACCTACTGAAGATCATGCTTAGTAAAATTTGATTTAAATTAAGAGTAACTTTACAAAAAAATTCAGTATTTCAAGAAGAGAGAAAGTGGTAATGTTGAACCGATACTCAAATCCAGATCTGCCTTACATTTTGTCTCAATTTTCCCATACAAAATTTCTGTAACAAATGTCTTCTTTCAGGTCAAACACAGCTATGGAGATAAAACTACTGCAATTAGCTTCATGTTTTAAATCATATAAGATTTTAGACTGTCCTGATTTTGAGTCAAGATCAGCTATTGAGAGGCAAAATTCTGATGGCACTAATTACAATGGATGTCAATACTCATTCTACAGTACCTCAGGACATGAAATGAGAAGTGACAAGAGCATCAATAATATAAAATAATATATAATCATGCACCTGTAAAATATCTACAGAAATATGAAGGAGAAGTTCTGCAAAAACACATTCCTTGAAAAAGATTAACGGTAAACTGTACACTTTGGTGCTTCCAACATTTGACAAAAAAACCCCAATATAAATTAAAGAAACTTACCAAGAGTTCAGACGTTCCTAATTTGTCTAATTCCAAAGACTGGATTCGAGAAATATGAACTCCCATTTCTCTATGTATTCCAGAACACTCAATGCAGGTTAAAATGCCCAAATTAGTCGATAGCCATGTTGGATCTGCACAATTGAAAAACAAAGTATTTAATCAAAGTCCAAGAAAAGGTTTTCAATCGTGGTAAAAAATGTATTTTGAAATGTTTCCAAGAATGAAAATAAACAAAGAACATTCCATACTGTTCTTCAAACTCCAGTGCAAATTTAACCACAAATTGCTACCAATGGAATGCAGTTTTTCAGATTTAGGAACAGTCCCAAAGGCACTGTATTTAGACTTATTAATTCATACTGAATAAATGTATGTCAATACATTTAGGATTTCTTTCCTGTACAAATAACTTCCTGTTTTTAAAAGTAACAGATCTCCTAAATTTGACAGCCTCTGAAGTTTTAAAATTTACTTTTTAAACTTTAAATAGTCCTTTATAAAAGATTAATCATAGCACTTTCCAGTATGTAAAACAGCAGCATGTTGTAGAAAATTGGAGGAATGCTGGCTAGTCCAGGGAAAAAAAAAAAAAAGCTGTCATGGAGGAGATCTGCATGTAATATTAGAACAGATTTTATACTATGAATGCCACATAAGAAGCATGAAAAGTTTTTAAGGAAAAGAAAAAGCTCCAGACATACTTTGTGCACAAATTAATCTCTTCCTTGACCTTAAATAGTAACTGTTGAAGTATTAAGCCAAGAGTTTTAAAGCAGCAAGCTGGAGTACAGAGGTGAGGCTTAAAACTTTACTACAAATTAAAAGATGAATGAGAACTATAATCTGGAGTTTCTATAGCTTTACATAATGAAATAATTGAATGAACCAATTCCAGGATTTGACATAATTATATCCCAGTTTGTAATTTTATCTAGCTATTTCAAATTTGGATCAGTTCTGCATCAGCAAGCATCTGCAAGATACACACCATCTACCCAGTTCCAAATGAGCATCACCTTCTTGAAGTGTCTCTTTAGATGAGAAAGGTGCTGCAGGCGCCAGTTCCCAGAGCTCCCACACCAGATCAGTCATACTGTGACCAGATGCCCCTTCTCAAGCTCTAAGTGACACATAACTGACCTGTAACTCTGTACTTCTGAAGATATTATCTGATAGGATTTCAGCTCTGGGTCTCATTCTTTCCACAAGACTACATATTCCACCTCTGAAAACTTCTGATACTGCAATTCCAGTAGTCTCAGGCCAAGATAAAGCCTCAGAGTAAGATCCTGGCCAGGTCAATTTTTCCACAACCATTGTCTAAATATTACTCACTTCTACTTAGTAGCATGCACAGGATCAGTGATGCCAAGCAACTTCCATTCAAGTGCAACAAGCATCTAGACACAGTGCAACAAGAACAGTTCAAACTCCAGAGGGGCTTGAACTGCTGGAAGTAAGCACAGACAACACACAAAAATATTTTAGTGAATTAAACGGAACTAACGTAGGAAAGTCATATTTGTTCTTTTAAAAACAGGTTGAAGACTGAGAAACATCACTTAGAAAATTAGTTTGCACTCTACAAACACGTCTTTAAAGAAATTACTTTGCTCCCAACAAGAAGTTGATGACATGAACAAATGGAGATACCTGGTGAGCCACAATCACAACAGACTTCATTTCCGGGTAATCTCTGTATGTCATCAATAATGGCTTTTGTCAGATCCTCTAAACTGTTTTCACCTGTGCTCTGCTCTCCACGGAATGCCATATTTAATGCTTCTTCTTTGCTGTTAGTCAATACTGATATCCATCTAGCACAAGATAAAGACCTTAATGAAGATCTGCATTTGCAAATACAAGTTAATCTATAAACTGTAGAAATCTTGCCAGGAACAAAATATTAGTGGGACTACAGGGAAGGACTATATTGTGGGAAAGACTGAGGAGAGGAAAAAGAGAGAGACAAAAAGGAAAGATTTGAGAAAAAGTATGTAAGAATGAGAAGAGACAAATAGTCTTAATTCTAACATCCCTTTGGTTAACAATTTCTCAGGTTTCTCCAAAAAGCAGAAGTTGTGGAAGAGAAAAGGGGCAATTAAGCTCCTGTAAATTTAACTGCCTTAAAAGGTGCCCAAAAATCTTCCTGAAGTCCATCCTGGAGAAAATGATAACCCCTGCTTTCTCCAGTGTGCATCTTTCTCTTCACAGAGGAAAACAGCAAGCACCCTGGTAAATGTGTTGATGTACAGCTGCCTTCTAAAATGCAGGTCTCTGTGCACTAATCAGAGTCAGACTGTAGTGCCCAAATTAATGACAACTGCCATGGCAACCAAGGGGCTATGGAAGAGAGGATGACACGAGAGTAACAACACCAATAGCCAACATAAATTTTTAGGAGCAACAGCTGAGTGCAACAAATCAACACTCTTTAATGATATCTCAGGCACTATTTCCTCCCCTCCCAATCATTCTGCAAGTTGTTGTTTACACATAATGTTTTAATTAAAACCAAACAAAACCCCTTCTCAGCAGCTGCTGTGCTACATATGGAGGTAAAGAGGGGAAAGCAGTTCCACTAAGAACCAAGCACATTGCAGGTGCAGTGTTGCTAATTTAGAAAAAGAGCAAGTTTAAAAGAAATCCTCCCAGGTAAAGTGATTTTAGATCTACTGCAAATATATATATATATATAT
>WEKY01036130.1:439-69255 GCA_013390045.1 Picathartes gymnocephalus
CATCTACTCATTCTGAGGGGCTTAACCTTTCTTCAGGAGGTAAGTCTGGAACAATGGTCCTTATTTACAAAAGGTTTCCTTTATTTTCCATAAGGAATACAAAACCAGAATTTCTCCTGTGCTAGAGTTGCTCCTTCCTTGCTGTAAGTATGCATTGCCATTGTTGATTCATTCAAATACAGATCATTACAGTAATAATAAGTGACAAGTTATGTGTTATTTTGAAATAACACACATTATGGTTCACATCATGTCTTCAGAGACCCGAGCAATGTGTTGTTTCACATTGACAAATGCTACAAAGTGTTTGCACTTATGAATAAAATATTCTCCACACATCTCGACTTTCAAGCGTGCTTTGTGCAAGAGCATTAGGATGTGGCCTCATCACAGGCATCCTAAACCTCTGTCACCTCCTCCTGGATTACTGCTCTCCCTTCTGTGACACTTGTTCCAAGCTGTTGGAAAAGCATCAGTGGAATTTGTTCAGTCCTTTAAACCATTTGTGCCTCTGCCTTGGTCCATTTGAGGTTCTGGATGGGATTCAGGTCCTTGTTATTGTTCTTTGGAGGTGCAGTCTGAAATCTATTAAATTCAGTAAGAATTTTCCTATTGATTTTGGTGCCTTGCAAACCAAGTTTTAGTTATGGCTGATGTTCAACACGCCTTCTCTTTCTGAGCTCAACCTCAAGAGCTTGCTTTACCTGCAGGGACAGCCCAAGTTGTGACACTATTTGCTTGCCTGGGCTTTCTGACAAAATCTTGTAGGTGATACATCAACAGCTATGCAAGCTGGAAAGTGCTTTAACATACAGGAATGATGCAAGTGCCAATTTTTGCACATTCACTTGCCAGCTAAATGCAGCCCTTGGTTTGGTCCCCTGAAACTGAGCGATTATGTGTGTGTGACAGCTGAAAATTAAGAATGGTAACATAAAGCAGTGTAGGACCTGGTGTTACACAAACTGCCTCAGGCCTGGAGTGAACTGTGTTGTGTCACTGTGTTAGACTGCTCAGGATGCTGCAAGTCTGCTGGGGCAGATCAACGCTCAGTCCAAGCACGGCCAGCAGAGCCTTTTCCATTGGACTGCTGGTGAATTTGTTCTCACACAAGAAATTTCCAGGACTGTGTTTTGTAGCAAAATCCAGAAAAAATGTGAATCAAATCATCAGCACATCTTTTCCAGTTCCAGTGCAATTTACCTCCTACATAATGTTTCGAATATAGAAAGTATTTCAAGAGGAAAATCTCACATGGATTAATGTTTACTGGTTTCCAAGGCAATAGTTTGGAGACCTCTCTAGCACAAAACAGATAATATTATAAGCAGAAGTAGATTAGTATGAGAAGAAAATTTATCAGCGTTGGAGAAGACAGTGCTCTAAGTGTCTGTTATACTTTTTAGAGATTATATTAATTTTGCTTTGGTCAGTTTTCCACTCATTGACATACTTCTGTGCTGTTACTTGAATGCCAGGAGAAGTTAAATCTCCCTGTGAAGGCTAGATGCCACTGTACAGTGCAAAACAATGTCTCTGTGTGGAAAACCTGACAGTCTATTTAACAAATCAGCCCTAAGGTAGGCTGGGAGCTGAGACGCTATTGAAATAATGGTCACGCAAAGGTCATACTGTGACTCCTTGGGAGACATAGGAAAAGGACACAACTGCATCAGTCCTGAGTTATTCAAGTCTTGAATGGGCAAAAACTAAAAAAGCCAAAATGAACTCAACCAAAACNAAACCAAAAAAAAACCAACAAAAAAAAAAAAAAAAAAAAATAATTATCGATCTATTTTAATTACAAGGAGGAAATATAAGGAACATTAGCAGATGCTACAGAGATTGAAAGCTGACAAAAAGCAGTTGAGATATAAAGATGGAAAATAAACTCTGAGAATTTCTGTATTCATTTGTTTCCAGAAAATCATGTTTTTAGCTTCTCTTCTGTAATCATAAAAGAGCATCAGTATATTGAACTTTTCCAAACCTAACATGACCAGGAATCTAACCAAAAGAAGGCATCAAGACAACATCCACTCTAAATCATTTCAAGTGTAGCAAGAGATTACAAGGACATTTCTGATGGGGCTGGGAGCTGTATTCTGCACAGTTCTGTTCCAGGATACATCTGTACCAGCTCTTCCTCCCTTTTTTTATAGTCTCCCTACCATCATGTTCCAATCCATGTTATAGAAGAAGGTGTAAAGTAACCATGTTCCTTTACAGCTGAACATCCCTGACTCGTTGCCAATTACTGTTCAGTTTTGTCTCTGACATCCTACCTCTGCAGCTCTCTTTGCAGTTCTTCTAAGCAAAGTCAGGACAAAGTGATAATGAATTTTTAGATTCTTTGATTGACTGATTTCAAATTATATTCTGTTTTATCTATACCCTTTGATATTTCTAAAGCAGCTCTGAACCTCCATTTTTCAAAGCTAGCTTGTCAGCAGAAGTGTTGGATGTGTAACACCTTTGAAAGTACTGTCTTTTGAAAGACAGACCATACCAAAATAATATTGTTCATTCATCCTTTAAAAGTTGTGTCCTTCTCATCTCTGCCCCACACTATAAATTTTTTAAATCATATCTATAGTTCAAGATCACTTTCAATTAGATGTCCCACTAGTCTCTGTACCTTCTAGTGTATATATGCAAGTGTATATTCTGATATATATATAATAAAATAAGATAAAAATATTACAAGTACATTATATTGCCATGTCTCCTGGATACTAGAGAGAGATAAAAACAACAAAAAAAAGAATAAAATAGAAAAAGAATCTTGATCCTTTTACCAGAAATCCAGGCCAAACTTTTCCGACTTTGAAACAAATGACCTATAGTTTTTTCTTTTGTAGTTGTTTTTACTTACTGTAGTGGTTTTCACTGACCTGAAGAAGTAGGCCATACAAATTTTCTGATATTTTTCCCTCCACTGGATCAGAGGGCTACTAATCTCTCTTGCCATGAGATTC
The DNA here is from genome assembly GCA_013390045.1 of Picathartes gymnocephalus. Lineage (NCBI taxonomy): Eukaryota > Metazoa > Chordata > Aves > Passeriformes > Picathartidae > Picathartes > Picathartes gymnocephalus. The sequence continues at coordinate 3,418 of WEKY01036130.1, forward strand.
TATTTGCATTTCAAATAAGAATTTTCTGTCTTGTCATGTTAATTATTTACCTGAGAGACTTTCAGGTGATATCATCTCACTGCCTTCATCAGAGAGATCTGGCAAGGTGCTAGTGTTGTCTAGCATTTTCCAGGGATGATGCACAGACAGTATCCTTACACAGTCTGACAGATTTTGATATGTAATTGTCAGAGAACTCAGATATGGGATGCTTTCTAACTCAAGAACTGAAGGTTTTATTCAGTACTTGGAGGTTACTTACCTGTTCATTGCTGTGGTTCCCCTACTCCTCAATTTTTGCAACATAATTGTAATTATGTTGCACCAGCGGGTGTTTGTTTTCTCCTGCTGCTTCAGCCCTGGATGAATTCGGCACATTTTTCCGTAGAATGTGGGGGGATGTTTCTGTTCCCATTGTGGGTTTGGGTCAAGGTCATATTTGGTCAATCAGGAGACACTGGCACCAGGCATGTACTGAAGTTAGAAATGTTTGTACTGCATAACCCAGATGTCCTGTCCTTAATCATGATACCTTTGTTAGAGGAGCCTCCCAGCATGATTGTCTGTTATGGATTATGACTATTCGTTGTTTTGTTTTGTTTTGTTTTGTTTTGTTTTGTTTTGTTCTGTTCTGTTTTGTTTTGTTTTTTCTGGAGAAATGAGTATGAAGGTCACAAGGATTCCAGACAGGGCTGCCAGAAGAAACCTGCATTTTACAGTGGTCTGGGAAAGCAGTTTGATTCAGGATCCACTCAAGCCACTGTTAAGATCCTGTGTATACACTGAACATTATATTTTCTTGCATGAGGGGTAGAAAATTACCCTAGATGTTAGTTTGTCATGCTTGGTAGGAAATGTATATAAGCATGTTACAATATTCCCTGTGATCACAAAACTCCCAGGAAATATGTGGCACTATGCCAGCTGAATTTGGTGCAGCTGCAAAATGTACTCAGAGATCAACCATGAGGATACCAAGATGCTCATGCAGTTGTCAGGATGTTTTTGAAATACAAAATGCTCAAGAATAAGGAACTCCTACTATTCTTTCTGTGAACAGGCATACTAGGCCCAGAGTTTTGTAAATTATTCCAGTTATCCTGTATCTGCTGGTGGTGTCTGATGAAGTAGGTGTTGACTAATGATTAGGGCTAGCAATACATATGGACTGACATTGATCACCCCATCCCTGCAGGGCATGAGATGAGGGAGAGCAGCAAGAAGCAAAATAGGGCACCAATGATCTGTAATAAGAGATACAGGCCTAAAATACTCCTATGGATGTGAATATAGTTTTTCCTAAATAGGTTATGAAATAAAACAATTTTTAAAAAGTAGAAATTGGTAGTGTAAACCTTAGGAATGTGGCCCTATATTGTAAAAATCAATAATAAGGTGAAACCAGACACTGGTTTCCCCATATCTCTATTAAAAGCAAGTGCAAATGGAGTGTATGGGCTTGACAATAAGAGTTTTCTATAGAGGTTAAAGCAGCAGGCTTTCAGAAGTGGAGTGCAAGGCTTCAGACCAATTTTCAGGAAGAGGAGCTGAGTCCCAAACCATGATTTGTACCTTCAAAGCCAAATTAAACTTCATGTTTCAACTGTTAAATGGAACTAGTGCTACCAGATCATCTTTGAGCAATGTCTGGAGGCCGAAGGTTGAAAAGTATTGATATTTTTAATAATGATAACAATAGACATTAAAGAGCATTTGTCTTCACTAACATAACTAAACATAACTTAAGGCAACTGCGCTGATAATAGACTCTGTTTACCACATACTGCTGCAGTTTGGGGGAACACTAAGTTAAAAAAAGAGGAGAACATTGTAAAGCCAAACAATTTCTCAGTATCTTAAAATTAAACCTCTCTACCACAATTGATAGAGCCAAAGTGCCTGTGACCTAAATGCTGATCAGATCACATTAAAAAATAGAAGCATTATTACTGAAGAGTTAAATTGGGAATTCCTGTAAAGTTATATATCTCTTTACCAGGACAAAGTTTGGCATTTTAATTTTACTTTTGAAATGGGGATATGTTGCAGAGCATTCACATGAACACATCTTACAATTTTTTCTTAAGTGCATTGATTTTTAACAGTAACAGTTTATTGTTCCCAAAGTCTATAAACACATAAACAAAGCAAGATCTTAAGACAAAAGAGAACATTTTTTATTAAAACTGGAAGGATTGGAAAATGTAGTTAAGGCTTCAGCCATACACACTCATAGACCTTCAAATCTACAGTGAGGAATCAGGACTCTTAAAAAAGAAAATACTATAAAGTTTTTAATTGATTTTACAATACTATGCATTTTAGAACATTACTAGAATGTGTGGCCTGTGGGTGAAGATTGTGAAAAGGGCACCTTTGCATCTCTTTTACATTGCCTTGGATTTCTGTTTTGAATTCATGTTGGGATCTGCATTGAAAATAAAAGCCCTAAAAAAATAGAGTATAAACCAAAATAATCAGATATGAACCTCTTATACTGGGTGTAAGAGCCTATTTAATGGGATTTCTGTTCACCATGCTTTATAATTCAGCGTGATATTGTATTCCATCACCAGCAGCTTAATTTATTTCTTTCACCATCTGCTCTTTTTTTTTTTGAATTCTTCCATGCCAAAAATGCAATCACACTCAATGAGCAAAGCGAAACTATTCTGTATTTCAACTAAACTGGTTTTATGCTGTTGTTATTCAGAATATATTGGCCTATTTCTTACACTGGTTTTGTTTAGCTAACCAAGCCTTTTGTTTTCTAAACCTGCAAAATGTGAAACAGTAAATACTGTGTGAGCTATTAGTGCCAGCACTTCTGTAGCCGTTACTTTATGAGACAAATATCAGGCCACTTGATTTTTAATTACAGGCAATAGCTGAAGCTTAATAAGTGTTACTGTCCTTGCCACAGCTCTGTCCAGCCCATCCCTTGCACAGAGCAGGCTGAGCCGCTTGCACAAACACAGACCAGTAGTCAAAGCACTCTCTATGCCAAGCCATATTAATTTATTGATATCTCAAAATGTCCTTGTGTGTTCCCCGAGCCGCCAAAATAATTATGTAAGTTTTGTGAGCTCCTAGAACTGCAACTGTGCTCTCATTAACACCTTCTGTTCCTGTGGCGATAGAGATATGTACAAGTCTTCAAAATGCAAAGTTTTGGATCAGACCACTTTGCTCAATACAGGACCAAAGGAAAACTAAGATCAGTAACACAGAGACTTTCTTGGAGGTTTGAAACAGAGCAGTGGTAAGGACCAAATCAATGTGGTGTCCATCCACCTGTGATAGGCTTACATAAAGGGTTTCATGCCACATATGGCAAAGAAATGATGGGAAATGAGTTTAGAAACTTTGCTCTGGGGCTTCTAAACTGTGGTAGCTGTTCTGGTCTAAATTGGAATATATAGGTCATTTAACTATTCAGATTCCATGTCCCACAAAGCACTATAGTATTTAGGCTGGGTTGGACATTAAATACTAGATATTCTATAATGTTAATCTTGTTGCTTCTTTCGCATAACATGATGTCATTAAATTTCACATCATGGTATCTTTAAGTTGATACTTTCAGGTGACAAGTTCTGAATGACATGCAACTGATGGAGTATATGATCAGCCAAAAAATGCCATGGCAAAACTCTCATAGTTGTTCAAAGATGAACTCATACTCTTTTGTATAAGAAACAAAGGATAATAAAATATGTTTTACTGGGGAAAATAGAGCTAGCTGCATGGAATTTCTTTCCACAGGCACTATAATTTAAAACAATTCTTTCTCCTACTAAATACCATTAGTATAATGCCAGGAATTATGTTGGATTTGGGGTTCATATCCCAACTGTACAATTCAGGATATGCTTCAGACCTGTTTATTCAAATAATTTTATTCAGACTGTGGCTAAAACAAACAGAGAATCAATTTAAAGAAACCTGACGCAGGTTATTCTGAAAGTCTAGTAGACATAATGATTAATATTTCCAGGAAGGCTGATTAGACAAAATAATGATATAGAGGAGAGCTTTCAGAAAGAAAAAAAAAAAACGAAAAAAAAGATGGAAAAGTACTCTTACTGAAAATTATTGGTAACCTAAACCACCTGAAAAAATAGTGTTTGCAATAGAAGCCCTTAAAGTTGTAACAGAAATGGAAATAATACAATTATTAAATTAAGGATAATTGAGAGATAAAGTAATGTGATTGATAAGTGCCTGTTGTTTTTCCTCTCTGATTTCAAACAGCACAGTATTAATTTAGGATTCATCAAACACATGTGATGAAAGACAAAGAACTAGTAGGAAAAACGTATCATGCCTTAAACAGTCATCATTATAAGATGTAGCTCTTTGTCAGCTACCAATTTATCAGCACGGAGAGTGCTTGCCTGCTGCACCTAACAACATCCTCATGCCAACAGTGCTGTTTTCTCTTGAAGTCTCATTTATCTTCCTACACAGGTCATTAAAGTTTGAACCTGCTTACTTGAAGTTATGTCTGTGGTTGCCACTTTCTCTGTATCCACCCCCACAGTGTTCTTGTGCTCCTGAGATATCTTTATTTCAACAACAGCAGCAGCAGCAAAATTACTGGCGTTTTCACCGACAGAAAACTGGGGAAAGATTTTGTGTTAGTTTTATCTCGGTTTGTAATTTTAACTAGTTGCAGTAGTTTTCTCTGAACTACGAGATCTCAACTTTAGGGGATTTGATCAATCTTAGAGTTTCTACTCTCAGCTGCATAACACATGGCACACATACACTATTATTATCTTGGGTATTTTTGCTTGTTTTACCCCACTGATTCTGCTTTAGGTGCCTGTGTACCCTGACAGAAAACCCTAATTCGTCATTGTGCTTGTTCCTTCCTACTCGAGGAAAGAAGTTTACCATGTAGACTGCTGTAGAAGTGGTGGTATATATATTTAAAAAAATACGAATGCCTGTGTGAAAACAACAGTAGCTGTTAGAAAGTGAATATAAGAGCTTGCTTTACGGTTACAGATGATGGCAGTGGGCAGGTATATCATTACAAAATCAGAGTAATTTAGGTTGGAAGGAGCTGCTGAAAGTCGTGGGGTTTAACATCCAGCCCCTGCCTCAAGCAAGGCTGACTAAATCAGGTTGTTCAGGCCTCTCTCCAGACAACTTTTGAGTATCTTCAAGTTGGAAATTCTACAGCCTCTCTAGCCCTCTGTGCCAGTAGTTGACCATCTTCAGGCTGAAGAAGCTTGATCTGGTTTCTAGCCAAAATTTTCTGTGTTGACTCTTGTCACTGGGCACTTCAGGGAAAGTCTTTGTAAAACTTTTCTATAGCCTCCCATTCTGTAGTTGAAGCCAGCAAAAAGATGTTGCCATAGTAGACAACCAATGTGTGTATTTAGGGATCAGTACTGCTATACACTCTAGCAGAAAATAATTGTAAAGATTACAGGAGATCAGCTAGTACAGAAAGTGCCAGCCCAATTCCTGACTGGGAAAGAATAATTATGCTTGTTCTGTGCTGATACACTGACTCCTGGATGATGTACAAACTAAATTCCTTGACTTGAAAGCAGACAGCATTTAATTTTAATATAATTCTATATTATTATTACTTTTAATAAAAATGTAACTGGATTCCTGTAAAACTTGAGATATTTGAACATTTTCCTAGTCCTCCTTTGTTTTGATAGACACAGTGTGTATTTTGATTCCATACTTCTTTTCCTAGTATTGTGCTACTAGAGTTGTTTGGCGCATGTCTGGTCCAAATGACTGGCTACCTGTATTTCGTCTCTGGATCACATATACTGTATATATGAGATCTGATTATTCTGGCACTGCTGGGACTGCATCTGGCTTCTGGGTAACATCACTTCTTCCTGAACACTAATTGAATGGAGTGAAACCAACAGTCCCTCAGTTCCTTCATGCTGTGATAGCTCATTTTGACTTCTCTGTGTGCAGTGTGACTTTTGATACCAATACCTGCATACAAGGGTGGACAGTAGGGTTATTGTAGCTAGTGTGTCTGGTGTGGATTCTTACAGTTTTCTCTTTTATTGCACTGCTTAGTTACGTAAAAGGAAAATGAATCTTACTAATAGTAGAGACAGGTTTGTTTCTCGTTCTGGCTCAGAGTTCTGGAGATGCTGAAGGAAGACAGCTGGTGTGGAGACATACACTCCAGTAAGTCAAGGAATTAAGGAAGAACATCTGTAGGAGATATGAGACTATTTGATTTCAACAAGGCAGACATAGCAGTGTCATCTCCTCTTCTTAGCCAAGTGACTTAAGAAAAATTTGAGAACATTACTATATATTATGCCCTTTGGAGCAGTATGTAGGCGTAATTCAGAGGAATCTGAACAGGCAAACTGAGTGCTGTGCACTCCTCCACATGAATGCTTTTTAATTACTGGTTACTGGAATAGGCAAAAATGCACAGCAAAATTTAGCTTCTGTGGCACATGTCTTTAAATGTGGTAAAGAGCAGCTCAGGTGAAGAGGAGCTCAGGTGTACCTTATTAGAGCTCTAAAAATACTACATACTCAAAGCATTCCAAGATTTCTTGTGTTTACGAGACCATAGTTGGCACATATCACATGGAGTCAGGTTTTATTTCCTCATGCCTTCATTTGATATCCTTTGTTCAGGAACCCAGCTAGGAATGCTTGTCTTTCCTGGAACCACAGTAAAGTATTTTTTTGGTAAAAGAGCTTTTACTCCTAGCAGTTTGCTTTTTTATACCATGTATTCATTGAAATTTCCTTTTTAATAGGTAAAATGATCGCTTGAAGAGCTATGGAGATTCCTAGTTTCCACTATGATCCTAATGATAATACCCCATGCTCTATTCTATTTCCCAACAAAAAGTCAGAGGTTTTGATTTTTATTGGGTCATCTACTTCACATTTTTTGCCACAATCATGGAACTTACTTCCCCATGGGGAAATCAAACAGCAAAATTTTATTTATTTTTTAGATTAGTTTAAAAGAACAAGACATCTTGCGAGCTTCTTCAGGTTGTTGATACAAATCAAGTTGATGCAATACTGATGAAGTGCAGCTTGATTACATCTATTCTAGGCAAGACTGGAGCTGTGAGGGCTCAGATTTTGAGAAGCCGCTGTCTCAGACATTTTCAGGGGAACTATATGGGGGTCAGTCCTTTCCGACTAGTACTGTGCCTTACCAGATCCTTCAAGCTTTTAAAAATTTCCTTAGGAGCCAGATTTCCATTGTGAGGATTTGCTCATCACTAAAACTACCATCCATTAAAATGACAGTAGAAACATTTATTAACCTTGAATAAATCTGTTCCTTCAAATCCTATCTCTTTAACTGTTGCTATGAGCTCTGCTTCCACTGCTACAGAATCTATCTCGAGTCTGAACTGTCAAAGGAATTTAAGACTGGTTGAGCCTGCTCTTCCCTGTATACCTCTGTGTGTGGGAGTCAGGAAAGGGTGAGATCATTCTGTGCACAGCAGAGCCCCAACAAAGACTCCTGACTTACCGAGTCTGACATTTGTGGGTCTAACACACACCCCAGAAACTGCCAGAAACAGTCTCTTCTCAACTCTTCTTTTGCTAAGTGATTATTCTTTTGGTATCTCTAAGGTAACTGGAATCTTTGTGCTTCTTATCTTTTAGCACATCAAATATATCAGGTAATAGTTAAGTCAGAACAGTAAGAGATGAGATGCTGTGTCAGCATGTGGGCTGCAAATGGAACAAAAGAGTTTTCTTAAATTCAGTATGTTCTGAAAATACAAAGTAAGTGGCAATATTCAGCCATGCAGTAACAGGCCATAAAAGGAAAAGGAGTTACTTTTAACACTGCAGTTCTTTTGTATTTCTATATCAACATCCCCTTGTTTTTTAAATAGCCACAACAAATTACACTCTGAACTCTGTAAGTACCTTCACTATTTCTTCCAGACTATTCTTCTGCAAAATAGACTGTGAAAGTCTCATTGTGCTCTTTGTGGCTGTGGTGCACATGCTGTCCAGCAGCTGGAGTGAGATGTGGGGAATGCTGAAGTCAAAAGGACACAGATTTTTTCAGTGTGTTGAGATTGTTACTTAATCACCATTAATGTGATGTTTACTTGTGCCCCTTTTATTTGCTATTTACCATGTTGTCTCGTGAATATTTTTCTCAGGGATCTTTAATGTGGTCATGTAATAAGCACAAACAGCAGTAATACATAAAGGGCTATTTTGTAGAAAATATCAGTCCAGAGGAAGTATTGCTTTTTCATATTTGCATGATTTATAAATGCTGTTACTTGAAAAGAGATTGTGTTGTGAATATATGAGGGTACAACAAATGGAAATGAGATTAGTAGATTAACATCTACATAGCTGTATTGCCATATATTATGCTATTTGAGAATCTGGCCAAAATTGCATCTGAATTCCTGTATTTGACATATCTAATGTGGATAAGCTGCAATACATTTTACATTTCAGTCCTCTGTCTTTTAGGGAAAGCTTGTTTGCTCAGTAAAGCAGAAGCAGTAGTATTTATGCTCCACCGTAGCCCCCAGCTGCTTTACAAGGACCAAATTGTGCTGTATCTCCTGTTGCTCATTTGTTTGCTTTCTGCTCTCATTTACAGTAAGGGAATTCTTACCCTCAGGAATACCGCAGGAAAAATCAGCTTTCAGGAGAGATTAATAAGTTTTGGAGGATTTTTTTGTTTGTTTTAATAACAGGAGGAACTTGCCAATAATGTCCTGTTACTTTTTTTTTTTTTTTGGTTAGCTCCTAATTTATCACAGCTAAATCAATATATTTAATGGGAGAAAAATAAAAGGGAGAAAAAATATGATTGGAAGGTTCTATTTCAACCTCCTGCTCAAAGCAAGACTATATTCAGAATTAGATTGGAGGTTTTGTGTCTGATTGTGTCAAGTTTTGACGGTATCCAGGGGTGAAGACTCTCTAAACTCTCTGGTTGTTCCAGTTAAGAGTTTTTTCTTTATATCCCATTCAGTATTTCCCTGACTCAACTTGTGCATGTTATCTCTTGTTCTTTCACTGTGCCCAGCAGGTAATCAAAGACAACACTTAGCTCACCCCTTAGCCTTCTCTTTTCTCCACAGACATTACTCACTGAAGCTCAGTAAGTTCCAATCTTGTGGTGCTGTGTCAGCCTGAAATGGCACTTGGATTTTGCGGTTCGGCATGGTTCAGGTCAGCACAACTTTAGGACTTTTTGCTTCATGTCATGCAGATAACCCACAATCAGGATAACACAAAAAAGGTTTAAAACATTTATTTCCATTTTGGAACTCTTCCACACTGCCCAAATAAGAGACCAGTGGTTTCATGTCACCTCCTCACACCAGGCGTCAATGTAATGTAGTGGTTTAAGTACTCTGGCCTAACACCAGTGTACTCACTGAATTTACTTACTCAGTGTCTGTTGTGAGATAAGGATTAAGAGAAATGCAAAGCAGGCCTAAACCTTTAAAGGTAAAAAGATAGTTTATTAACAGAACTAAAAGGAAAATAATAAGAATCAAAAAAACTTTCAGATACATCTCCTTCCCCCATTCCATCAAGTTCTCTCCCATCAACAACATAAGAGAGACCTTTAGTCAGTTTACCACCTTTAAAATAGGCTTTTATCAGTTCAGTTGGAAGAAGAGTCTCTCCTGTTACACCATGGAGACTTTTCCACAAGAACACAATTCTTTTGTGGTTTCAGTATCACAGCGAACTCCTGCCCAGAAAAGGATATCTGTTCGCAGTGTGAGAGTCCTTTCCCCAACACACAGCTCTTCCTGCAGCTGTTTTCGGGGACTCATATCTGTTCACTGGGGTAAAATTTTAAGGATAAGCTGCTCTAGTAGAAAAGCAAAGAATATGAGGCTTTGGTGGACACCCATCAAGATATGTGGGAACAGACTCTGTTTCTGTTACTGGCGTGATCCCATCAAGACATGTTGGTGGAAGTTAGGTTAGAGCACTGCATCCCCCGAGTTGTATCTATGAGTTATAAGGACATGGTTCACTATATCTTAGTCCATGACCATGGCTTTGCATAAAGAATTTCAGCTTAAAGCATCTCCTCTTTCTCCTTTCTTTGGACTTCTAGTCGCTCTTTCAGTGACCTTGGTGTCTCTGTTGGTTCTCTTCTGTGTCTTCACTCTTTCTGAGTCCATTTGGGTACTCAGAGAGTTGTATCTGAGTCCATTCTGTGCACTAAGTTAATCTCTCTTCCATGTGTTGTAGTTGGTCACATGACCTCTGCTAGGCAGCGGTTGAACGTTGGTGCGTTTCATTCCCACAGAGCAGGGGGTGGAGAAGCTACCCAGCCCCTTGGAGTGAGTCTTGCTCAGCCCAGCCCCGCAGAGCGGGGAGAGCCCGACCGGGAGAGGGCTTGGGCCGGCCCCGCGGAGCTGCACTCCCTTCCCAGGGAGGGGAGGGGGGCGACCTGCGGCAGAATTCAGCAGCCAGTTGTGGCAGGAGCGGTGGGGATTTCAGCGGTAGCACGCTGCAGGCTGATAACTTCTCCTCCCCCTGCCCGGCGGCTGCAGGCCCCCTGGCAGAGCGGGGAGGGCGTGGCCTGGCCGGGCCTGGTCGGCCCCCGCCAGTCCGCGCGGGGTTTTGCTGTTACCTGTTCAGAAGCTGGAAACTGAGAGAGAGAATCTCAGCACTTCTTGCTCTTAAACTTGTGAATCACAGAGGCAGTCTCAATCTTTTAAGAGACTAGAGTGTCTGTCTTAGTCAGGTAATTGGCTCTCCAAGCCTGCAGGAAGCTGCACTTCACTGGAAGTTGTAAAAGTCTTTGCAGGTAAAAAAGTTACTTTTTTTTCAAACCATGACAGAGACTGACAATGAGACTTGGGTCCTGTTGTTAATTAGTTTGTGGATAGATCTTTATGTGAGGGTAATGCACAGTGTAATTAGTATTAACTGTGAAAATACAAATGTTTACTAAACTGGCATCTGGTACACCTGGACTGTAAATTATGCTTGCTTTCTCTCACACAAAATTCTCATCTTCATATTTACACTTAATGGGTAGTGGTACTGCAGATAAACATTTCAATAAATCAGACTCTGGAGTGGAAGGATTGGACACAATTAGAGTAATAACTTTAGATAGTAATTGCCAGCATAGTTAAATGTTGGTTTATTTAAATATATCCACCAAATTATAATGGGCTGTAATGGATGGGAATGAATCGTAGTCTTGTTATGTTCAGTGAATACTTAGCTATATCCTTTATGTAAACATCCTACTCAAAGTAATCCAGTAAGGACATAAGGTAGAGTCTGTTTATTTTAAGAGGTAAACCACTCAGGATTATACAGGAATTAGGATGTGCATGCATATATGGATGTTTCTGATGTGAGGAAACTACAGGTTGTCCATTTCATTCTGCTTTTACTCCATGGTAAAATGTGGAGTGTGTTCCCCTCATTATCAAACAGTTCATATTTCCAACTTGCAAAAACATTTTAGTGTGTAAAATCGAAATCGGGATGTAAATTCTGAATTGACAAGAAAGGTGTGTTAAGCACATTTTAAGACTAGAAGTCATACATTTCCTCATAGTAAATGCCTTATTATTAGAACACTAATTAACTGCCTGGTATTTCCTGTGATAAATTGATGGTTTTAGTTTCTCAAAATCTGTAACACTCTGGACTGAAAGTTTGTGTGGTGAGTGTCATACTTCTTTCTGTTTGGAAATTTTTGGCCAACACATTCACTTCTGGATGTGAATCTGTGACATAGAGCCTGGACTAGTAATGAGTCTGAATTCCAGAGAGGAAGCCTTTCTCTCGTCACACAACTGGAGAATTCAATAGCCCATTTCATGTGCAGAAGTACGTTGCAACCTTTAATTACACTTTTTTTTCCTGTTATTTCTAAGGCACTTATGCATCTCTAGAGCAGGATGGGGCTGGGTAAAACAGCAAGGTGAGATCTTGCCTTCATTTATTGCAGATCCTAGTCTGTGAGATGAGTGAGATAGAGGACCAACAGATTCCTACTATTCTCAAAGATCAGGGGTTGATGAGTCAGATTAAGTGCCTATTAGTTTAGGGTACTTTGGTTTTCTCTCCTCTTATGCCTGCATGAATTAGGAATCGGAACAGCTTCTTTTCAATTGAATCATGTTTCTGACACAGATTTTTGCCTTACTATAGGTGAAAAGCAATTTAATAATTCCCTCTTCCAGACCAGCATTTGAAGGGTATGTAGTCATTAGGAGAAATACTGAAAAGCTCAAAAAGAAAGATAAATTTGATGTTTCGTCCGTTCTGCACATTAAACAAAGTAAGGCTAACATACAAAAAACATGCATTTTACTCTGTCACGATAATAAATGAATACCTACAGTTAAAATAATGCATTCCAGCTTAATGCTGAGATCTCTTTTGCAGAATAAAATGGTAATTGATTAATTTATGTTCTTAAATATAGGCAGACTTGATCTCTTTGTGAAGATCCTCAGGGGCACCTCAGGACTTCCAGTGACCTATATTAACACTTATTTTTGGCAAACTGCTTTGTGACATAACTAAAACTTGGGCCCAGATCAGGTATCCAGGCTAGGTGTAGTGCACACCATTTGTTATTTTAGTATTATTCTGAAACGGAGTTCTCAGATAGCATGAGAGACAGTGGGATATGCAAAGAACATGCATGAACCAACACCAAATCCCGCTTCCTGAAGCCCACTGTCAGCTCAGATGAGTTGGACTAAGGCAAAATAGAAAACTCCCGCTGCTTATATTTTCCCTACAGAGATCATTACAAAGCATGTCAGCTTGAACATTTAATCACAAAATAAGGAATGTTTTTTGGAGCTCTGTGTGTAAGAGTGTTACCTAGTGACATCCATTGGGACCCTGTGTTTTAGCTTAAAGTACATACTTGAAAAAAATGTTTCTGAGGTTATAAGGGTAAATGTTTTGGAGGAAGTTCCTGAAAACATAGGTCCTGTAGGAATCATACCCTTAATCCATTGGCTTGATGCAGTTTTCAGCACAATCAGTAAAATCCCACTGCCTTTGCTGGGCTTTGGATTAGACCTCAAGGGTCACAAACTGGTTGAACTAAGCAGTGGAGCAGATGTGAGCTTCCTCAACTTGCAGACCTTTCTACCAGATTCCTGTTCAGACTTGTTAGCATCTGAATCTCAGGAGTGCTTTCTGGAATATACATCTGCAGAAACCAGCAAATGTGTAAATTATTCTCTTAAATCTCAAAGTTTTTCTTCTAAAAAGGGCAAAAGTAATTTTCCTTTTAAGGAACTCAGTCCTATGTTCACTCACACCTCCAAGTTTGAAGACCTCCTCTTTTGTGGGGTGTTTATACACTCCTTATGGAGCTGTCGTACACCAGTTTAATTAAGCAATACTCCAGCTAAACTGCAGCCAGCCACTATGGCCAGGATATGTTTCCTCTGCCCACCGTGGAGAGTTGGCCATTCTAATTTCATTTGCTCAAATTAATGTGTTAACTCCCTCTGAGGAGGTAAGCAGTGTGTCACAGCTTGAGGCAGGACCTCTGCACACGAATCCTTTTAGTTCATAGCAGGATTCAGGCATGCAAATGTTGACATTTTGAAATTGTTTTCCCTGAAGGTCAAATTAGTATAACTGGCTACAAAAAGAAAACACATCTACCGTGATGCCTTTCATAATTAGACTAGCTGGAAATAAACCCAAGTGTTTGCTATTATACTCAAAGTTGTGTCAGCTGCTACTGGAATTACATTTGTTTATGGAAAAAAATAAAACAAAAGACTTGATTTTGAATATTTATTTGACATTACAGGAAACAAATGGTTGAAATAAATCTTGAAAACTTTGTAAAAAGTAGTGTATTTGTTGTACACTTACTGTTAATGCGCTGTAAAGACTGTGAGTTATCCATTCCTGAAGGTTTTCAAATATATATGCATCAGTAGGAAACCTCTTCATCATCAGGACAAGGAGTCAGCCATCTTACAAGTATGAATGTGTTCTGCAACAGAATGTTGTGATGCTGCTTTGTAATATCTTTCTTGGGTATTACTTTGTCTTCAAACATTATAAACAAGTAGGAACTATATTGTGACATTAGTTTATTCCAAATTTAACCAAAATCTTGCTAGACAATAAGTTTTAGAGTCATGTTTAGTACATTTCACTTAAAGTGTTTAAGTTATATCCACATCTGCTGTAAATTAATTTGGGTGTACTGAAAGCAATAGAGCAGTAGTTGTATCAGTTTCTACTCTGCTGCAATCTGTCTTCAGAACTTATTTGGATCCACCCAGTGCTACTTTAATTTGGAAGCATTGAATCAGTGTCCTGTTCAATTCTAAGTGAATTGTAACTTCAAATATTTTAATTTTTTTCCCTCCCCAAATCTCTGGAGTGTACCATTAACCACAATGTGTTAGTGTATGAGCATCAAGGAAAAATGTGAGTTCTTCTTTAACTTTCAGCGGGGATTTTGTGTGAATGTTCCTCATCTGTCAGCAGTGACTCATGGTATCTTGGATCAATGTGGGCATTTGGAAGCCTGTGTGGCAGTTGACATACACATACACTTGAATATTGCACCCAAAGGAACGTTCTTTTGGAGTGAAATTAGTAGAGTAACCAGTGGAGCTGCCGAGAATGAATAATATCATTGGGTCAGGAAGGGAACTGGAAAGTGCCCTGCCTTTTCCTCCACAACATTCCAACTTTTAATGCACTCTTTACCAAATGAACCAAATTTACACTGAGGCTACACAACGTGTGTAAGAAATTGATTAAACTCACATTGTGCAGGTGTGACAGTTCGGTGCCAGTGGACAATGTTTCCCAAAATCCAGGTGAAAAATGGTCCTGCTTGAAGCACACAAAGTGCAAATAAATGTAGAGTGTGGAAAAAATAAACTAGGTTAAAATTTGCAGTACATTTTGCAAAAATACTTACGTTTTGGTAATTCTCATTTTACATAGTAAAGATAAGAAGGCAAGCCCTGCTTTCCATTTCAGTGTGCCTGGACCATTTCACTGATACCTTCAGTCTACAGATCATTCTCTAAAGGCCTCTGTTCTGACAGGGACACAAAGTAAATGATATGAATGTGATCTCTGATTTATGTCTTGGTAAGAAAAGTGCAGTTTTTGTGGCTTGAGCAAAAATGATATAATGATTCTCATTTATATTCCACTGGAGCTTCAGAAATAAAAAAACCACTTCCATTATTTTTCTTTCCTGATGCTAACACTGGGGATAATGATGCTATTGTGTTGATGCAAGAAGAGCTACCATTTATTTAAACTGATGAGACACCTAGGATCAGTGGTGTGGACTAGATCTCCTTTCTGCTAGTTCAAAGAGAATGGAAAAGAATAAAACCTCTGGAAAAAGATGGATATTTAGCACGGCAGGCAGCCACACCAGCTTTTCCACCCTCCCCTCCAAGTTAATTTTGTTGACTAAAATATTGCTTGGTTTTTGTTAACTTTTATAGCAGTATTTTCACTTTTTCAGTTCTAATTTGTGTGCGAGTCACCTCCCTCTTACTGACATTTGCTGCAGGATGTGGGAGGAGATGTGGCTGGACATGAGCTGAAAGCAGCCACCAGGAACCTGCTATGAGCCAGTTCCGGTGGGACTGGCTGAGTGGTCTTGGAGTCAAAACATCGTGAAGTTACTTTCAGTTGGCTTTCTATCCCCTTCTGAGGCTGCTCTGAATAGAGGCTGATGTACTAGGTGATTCGTTGTTCAAACAAATCCAACTGTATTTACACTGACGTGTTTGAGCAAGTGAACCTGTGCTCTGAGGTCAAGCACCCTGAAGTTGTATCCAAACCTCATCGTGCATTAGACCAGCCAGACAGGAGGTGCTACCTGAGTGCTGTTGATAATGCACTCACTTTTCCTCTTCCACCTCTACTGGAAAGTGCTGATGGGTCTTTCTGAAGTTCATGTAAAAGATCGAATATGGACAAGTTATTTCAAAACAAAAGGCATTTAGAATGAATTAGAGGTTGAAATGCTGTTACAGAAACTGAATTCAGTCAGTGTGAAATGATGCTGTTTGCAGATACTTCCACTCACCCAGGGAGGCCCCAAAGGCTTTGAGGAGGGGAGATGGAGTGGGGAGGAGGAAGGGAAGGGAGGCGCCATGGCCAGCTGAGAAGGGAGTTGCTGCAGTCATTTTGCTTGATTAGATTTCAAGTTTTGCATCTTCACTTTCCTTGTCAAGACTCAGGTCAAGGCTGCACTTTTATCCACACTCGATTAGGAGGGAAATATGTTTTCTCCAGCCGCAGCCAAAGCACACACATAATATGGTGTTTCCATAACCAGGGTTCTCCATAGCAGATAACAGGGTTAGGTAAATCAGAGTATGAGAGTTCCCCAGAATACCCTCAAAGTTTTCTACAATTTGAATTTCTGGAGCTTGGTGAGCTAGACACTGTGTGTCTACATTTAATAGCCTCTTAAAGATTTCTTTTTCTTGGTTTTGCCACTTTGTCCCTTGAAACGGTAACGAATTTTACCATTTACAACAGCCCATGTCAAGAATTTCTGCTGCTTAACTGTGTGTTGTGTGAAGTGGATTAAGAAATTTTGGGTGATTTTAAAACTTGTTAAAGCTCTTGACATTGTAGTTTCTTGGTGTTGTCAGAATTACAATTGAAAGTTTGCTTCTACGTAGGGAAATTTTAGGTAGAAATGCATTCCTCCCAGCCCCTTTAGAGTATGCCCCGAATAAAAAAAAAAAAATGTAAAAATTATGTGTAAGGTTTACTTTCCATTTTGAATATAGCAGTTAATTATAAATTTATTGTTTCTAATTTGGAAATTGTAAAAATTATAAATAATGAAAGTATATGTAGTTTAGTTTGTGTAACCTGAAAGACATTTAAAATTTTGATTGATAGAGCAGTATCAGGCATGAAAAATTCAATTTGATTTGAGAAGTGAGGGGTCTTCTGCTGGATGGTTAGTTATTATGTTTATGACATTTGAATGGGAGGGAAAAACTGGAAATTCTTTTTTGATGCACAGAAGATTGTAGGTGCAACTGGAAAGATTTGATAAATAATGTTTACTAATTTATTCTAATGAACGATGAATATATTACACACATTGCAGAACCTCAGAAGTCAGAATCTTTTATCCATGGTGTAAGTCCATTGATTTTCATTAGAATAAATTAAGAGCAAAATTGGACATTATCACTTTATTTTGGCATGGAAGTCTATGCAAGGAGGGTCAGAGGTTATAAGTCCCTGCTGTATTTTGCTGCAATTAAAGTGCACAGCAGAGCTGTGTGTATCTGTATATGAGCTACACAGACTGCTTAACTGCAGTGGCTGCTTTCAGCCCCTTGCTGAAACTCATCCAAAACCTCACTTATGGATTAGAAGAAACCAGAGCTATCAGAAGAGAGAAGGATGTAAATCCGAGCATGAATGTTGCTCATCCATTCTATTAATGTTAAAAGACAATTCCTCAAAGTGCTGGATATGTGATCAAGGCGAAGGGTGGATCCATTCTGGAAAAACAAATTTTAACAGAAGGAGTGTTGATAGCTATGTCTGAAATTAAGAATATGAGGTCACTGATATGTACCCATATATGAAAGCCTGGACACAGTCCATCTAAGCCAGCTGCTATATAAATTATAATGATTATAATGATTTACCTACTAGCAGGACTAACCCATAAAAAAAATAATAAAAATAAAATACATCAGAGAAGGCAGAGAAGGACTTTATAGAGAAATAGAATGGTTTGTGTTGGAAGAGACCTTGTAGATCATCTAGTTTGAAGAGTATGAGCCATGAGCAGCGACACCGTGCACTAGACCAGATTGCTCAAAGCCTCATCCAGCGTGGCTTTGAACAATTTCAGGGATGGGTCATCTACATCTCTGAGCAACCAGCGCCTGTGTCTGTTCATAGAAAAGAATTTCTTGCTCATATCAAATCTAAACCTGCCTGCATTCAGTTTAGAGCTTGTTTCATTTCAGATCGAATCTACTTCTGCTGGATTTTCCCCTTCCCAGTGTTTGAAGCTGTAGAGACACTCTCCCTTGGAGTCTCTTAAGCCAGTGAAAGCACTGACACCCTCACGTACTGATGGCTCACCCTCTGCAGGTCACCCTCTTTCTCACACTGTCTCAATTTTGACATCTAAATCCTTTGCAGACCTACCCCATTAATCTTTCCAAGAGTCGATGGTAATTTACTTGTCAAACAGCAAAGTCACACTTGAAAATACAACCACCAATCTTTTAAAAAATTTTCTCTGATATCCCTATGAAACTTAAAAGCTCATATTTGCTAGTTCTTCTAAATGAGCTAACTTATTTTTGAAGTACATTGATTTGGTACCTGAAAGCAAGATTTCTTTAAGAGCTAAAAAATACTTTAATACTTTTGCCCTGGGAAAGGAACACACTTGCATGAAGAAACGTTTGATCATAACTGCAACTCCAATACACATATGGACATTGTTGTTACTTTTGACTCCTAATAGTCCATGGTGTATAAATCACAAATACACTGACTGGGTTTTTGACTTTCAGGTTCAGTTGTTAGGAGGTTCTCTTTTCAGAAGGGAATCTTCTAAAACACCACTGTATTTAAGTAGTTTTTTACGTAATAGTCCCCAAACATCATGACAGGTTCTGCCATTATTGAGACAGTTTTACTCTCATCTGAGTTTTTACTCAGAAATAATGATTCTTTGGAAGATGAACTGACTTTAATAATAATAAATAAATAAACCTAAGACTTCTCAAATTGTACTTGTGAAAAAGTTATAATGTAGGCATTTTGTCCTTGCATTTTGTATATCTGACTTTCATTGTCGTGATTATAGCAAAATATAATCATGTCTCTTGAGCTATCTTCAAAGTAGCTTGCCTGAGAAAATACCCTAAGAATTCAGCATGCAGCTTCATTGAGTCACAATTACATGAAGAGTAAAATCAAATCATCTTTACTGGCTTCTTAGCCAGTGTTTTTGGACACTGTGAGTATGTAAGTGAGTTTCAGGATAACTCAGGTGCACTTATAGCACAGCATGGTTAATGTCTGGAGCAAGTAGCTGTGCCTGTAGAGAGCACCAGCAGCTCCTTTCCTGCCTTGCTTTTTTTCTGGCAGAAAAAGTTTATGAATTGGAAATCTGTGGCTTGCTTTATTTGGGAACAGTCTCCAAGTAAGAATTGTGCTCCACACTTGGACCCACCATGTAGCTCGACGGTGCAGAGGACGGGATGTGACAGTCTTCCCATCTCATTCCTGCTTGGCCAAATGAAATACATCCCTGCCCTGGCAAAACAACTGTCTGTGTATTAGCCTTGCAAAGGTGTTTGTGCCTCTGTGATATATTAATGAGACAGGCCAGTACTGTTTATAGATAAGGTAATCACTCCTTGAAGTTACAACTACCCACAATTTTACTTAATTGATAACCAGTACCGGTTCTGCTCGCTGAAGACTAACTTCATCATACAGAGAGTTGAAACTTGATTAACTTCTAACTAGATCTGATAGCCGAGTTATTTAATGAATAGGATTTAGCTGGCTGTTTACCTGTGCTAGCTCAGATGGTGCAATTTAAGGTCATGCAGTGTCACATTGGGCTAACCAAGCTCAGAGGGCTTAGTTAAGATGCCTGCAGTGTTTCTAGTATTGGAGTTAGAATGTTTATAAACTTTGCATTAGGTCATTATTTTGCATATTATTTTGCCACATTTTAAAGAACCTTGATAGTTATAGATCTCCTTAACATCTGGTTGCTCATTAGCATGAGGCATCACTTCCATTATTTCTCCTTATACCAGCAGAAGTGGGAGGCAGCAAAGATTGTTACCTACTCAGATCTCAAGACTGATAAATTTTCCCTTAGACAGAAAACATCTTAATAAAACCAGATTATGGTCTCCTTTTGCCATCATATTTTCTGCCTGAAAAACAGACACACACACAAACAAAAAAATCCTATAGGTAGTATGGGTAATGTAAGTCTGTTATTTTGTAGCAATGTTGGGCTTAAATACTTGTGAAGTTCATGATTAAATATGTACCATAACCTTTCTCACAAAGCCAAATTCATAATATGGGATGTTAGAAGAATTTTACAAATATATGAGATCAAGCTTTACAAGTCTCTGTTTAGCTCATAGGTTAATATTTCTCATATTTTATAAGAAAACAGCTGAGCAATAGGGATAATCTGGATTCACTTTCAGAGACCAAAAGGACAAATAACACAAATAATAAAGGGAAGACAGGTTGGAATCTTAAATGTTTTGTGTCTTTGAAATATCATGTGACCCCTTCAATTACTCAAACCAAAAACACTTTAACGGCTGTCATGTAGCTAAATAGTGCTGACATTAATGAGCTAAAATCTTCTCTCAGTTTTACAGTATAAAAAACATATGCATCAGTATTTTGAAGTCAAAGGATTCCATGCTTATACTGGTGCAACTGAAACAAAACATGGGTGTAACATTCCTCCTTCCAGGTATCTGGTTTTAATCAAACTATACTGGCCCTCAAGTTTTCTTTGCTGCAGTGGAAGGTAGGCAGGAGTGTTTCATTTTAAATGTTTGGTTTACATCATGATTGCACAAAAAACTGTATATCTTGTCCTAGCTACCTCTAATTGATAAATTGTAATAGTTCCCTGAACTGTGTTTCTGAACTATGTGTTCTCTCAGAAGCAAAAGTTTTGCTCAAAAACAAATACAGTACTGTTTTTTTCTCCTTTGAGTAGAGTTCAGTGAAACCAGGTGATTGGCAACTGTTATGATAAGGTAGACGAAGAGGATGAAAGCTAGGCCTGATTGAACAGCTGTGAGGGGCTCTGTTCCAATTGTATTTTGATTACTGATAAGATAACCCTCCCTTTTCTCCCAGTGATTTATCTCATTCAAATTACAATAACACTGAATTGCCATCAACAACAAACGCTGTGTAGTTTCAAGTTTCTGTGACTCTAATGTAGTAAAAACACAAAGGTGCTGATTACAAGTTTTCATGTTACATTTCTAAAAATGGATAAATCACTTACTGCACTATGTGATCTCATACACTTCATAAGCCTGCTTTTTTGTTTCATTTGAGATAAAACTGATCCCTTTCTGGTATTTCCAAGCAGCACAATTCTAAAATTATCTGAAAGCATAAGCTGTTGGGGTTTTTTTTGGAGGGGAGGGTGTTGATAATTTGTATGTCTCTTTATTCTTCTGTTCCTAATATGAAATCAAAGACTTACTGGTAAAAATAGTTTGGAAATATCGGAACAGTTTGAATATAACTGAAAGACACATAATCTGACCAGTTAAACTAAAAGATGTAACAAAACAAATGTTTCTGCAATTATTTTTATCCCCCTTCAGGTGAAATGCTAAAAAGAAAAAAAAAGGATGAATTCATTTTCCTTGTTTTGTTTCATAGAAGTTTGAATTGTACCACAGACTGTTAGCAAGTTATTTTTAGTTAGGGTGGGTGACTGAACCACTCTCCTCACTAGGGGCTAGATCCTAAGGTCCCAGTGATGTCTGAGGTGTCAATGTCAGAAAAAAATTGTGGTATAAAGTAGTTAAATCCTGGGTGGCTACTGGCCATTTTACAAAGCATTAGACCTGGCATGGAGTCAGACTCACCTGATTTCAGACGAGTGTTTTCCATTATACATGGAAATACCCCACTGAAATATCTCACCATATGACAGCCATTGTCTCATCCGGGTGGGGACTGGACTCCCAACAAGCATGGTGCCTTTTCCATGCTTATATTGCTGGTTTTGCCACATAGCTCTGGTGGCTCATGCCTTGCAGGAAGCTCTCTTGATTTCCTGCCAGTCCCTGCCTTTTCCTTAACTGTTGGACTGGGGCAGAAGTCACCATCTGCACTCACAGCAATAAAATGGGGAAGCTACAGGACAGGTTGGAAGTTAAAATACCCACTCCTTTCCTTGCATGTATCTATGAATTCAGCGAATAATTACTTAAAGAGTAATGACTAATTTACACCTGGGATTATTTAGAAAGATACACATGTTGATATACAGAACAGACACAATATGCATCTGTGTAAGCAAGAAATGCATGTGCAAACATGCAGCCACCTGATCCTTTGTAGCCGAAGTAGAGGTCTGGCGAGAGAAGAAGGAAATGTTCTAGCGTGACGTTGTGGGAGGCACTGCTCACAGTTCAGCAAAATCCCTGTTTGATGGCATAATGGCATTGACTCATCTTTTATCTACTGCTGGGAGATCCACAGCGAGATTGTATCACTGCTGGCAAAGGAATGAAGGTCTAGAGTTTTGTGCAATGAGCAACCCACTCATTGGCTTCAGGAGCGTGTTGTGATGAGCAGCACTCCCTGTACGATCCAGTCACTCTGCAGAGTCACCAGGAATAGGACAGGGCTAGATCCGAATCCCGCTGAGGAAACCAGGAGACCTTTCCTCTGGTTTTTAGAGGAATTGATGTGCCCTTTTGACCCTTATCAACAAAAACAGTCTTGGCTGGTGTGTGTCATTGTGAAGTCTATAACAGGGACAGAGGCCAAAGCCCACAAATTTTCTAAGTTGTTACACAGACAAACTCCCTTTTGCTGAAAAGATTAAAGATAGTTTGCCTGCTAGTAGATAAGTGAAAAATAAGGTGGTTTTCTTTTGTTATATTCTCCTCCTGACAAACTCCCCTGAGGTAACACAGACAGAAAACAAGGTTTACAGTGGAATACCAACCATGGATGAAGCAAACTTCAGGATCTGCATTACTGTATTCATCTTAGCTATAGCTGTAGTTTTCTGGCTTCTTCTTTAATGAAGAAGTGTGATAAAAATAAACCAAATCTACATTCCTTGTGCATGCATATCTCCATGGATTTCACAGCAGGAATTTGGCCCTCTGTGTGTATATATACTATTAAGTTACAATTCCATTAGCAAATTAAATAACCATGTATTAAAATGAAGGCAAGAGTTAGGGACTGGTTTTCTTCTGTAAATTTGCCAACTCCATCTGGCAAAGTGAATGTTCTGACACAAGTCAGACTGGATCAACAGACACATCAGTTAATAGAAGAAAGACCATGCAGAGTCTACAGAAGGGCACATTGAAAAAGGTCAAATACTTCAAGCTTAGACACTGACTGAGAAAGGAGACTAAGATGGAGCAAGTAAATCAGGAATGCGAATTAAAGCTAGTTGAAGTGGTTATTAGGAGCATCTAGCCCAGATACCCTGAGAAACTCAACCTCCATCTAGTTTCAGTGATCATCATATTCATTATAATATGATTATTTTTTAAGATGTGGTGCATTTCAAACTGTTAGTTTTGGTCACATGCAACACTTAATAAATGTGGGAATCAAGCACCAATAACAAAAGCAATGACATCTCTTTTACCTTCAAAAATACCACCACCCACTTTAAGTCTACCTCATACAGCATTTCACAGACAATGCTAGTTGTAGTGTGCAGTGGTTAGCCGAATAGGGCTCATTCATTCCTGTTCAAAGCTACAGGCATGACTACAGCTGAGGATGTGTCAAAAGGAAATGAGAAAATTGTCTCAGGGCAATTACTGAAGAAATTCTCTGGGAAATTACTGAAAAAATGCTGGAGTAATGTTACATCTTTGCAATAAAAATAACTGCACAGATCATAGAGGAAGTAAAGAAAAAAAAAGACTAAGAACAGGCAACCATTACCTGTCTGCATAGGTCACAGCTAGGCCAACATTTAATAATAAGAAAAAAAAGGGGAAATAATTAGGCCATGCTAGTAGATGGTATTAATTTTATTGATTCATTGAATGAATTCGTCATTTCCTCTTGTCATTACAATGCAATCGTTTTTGTAAATCTTGGTTTATGTTATCACTGATCATCCACAAACATTGCCAGCATGAGTGATCAACTTGGCAGAATTGATGGATGCCAGTGCCCTTCTGGGATTGAGCCCTGCCTTTGCTCTTTCTCCCAGCAATACTGAAGACACTGGATAGAAAGCACTTTAAAACTAATGAATTTGAGGAAGTGGAATATTTAGTTTGTATTGATTGTGCAAATGCCATTGCTTTGCTCTTCAATACCCCGTTCCAGAATCGCCTTTAAAGCCACATTCATCACTGGATGAATACATATCAGTTGGAATAAACAGCAGAGGAACTGCAAAAAATATTTAGGATTTCACTCCTACTTGTGATGTAGCTCAAACCTACGTCAATTAGTAGTGATTGAGAATCATCAACACACAAATGATATTTTTGCCCTCAGCCTATATTCACAACCTGATTCCTGACAGGGAGAAACCTTATGTCACATGATTTAAAATACATTGCTTGGAGCATGCCTAAGCCTAATCTTTTGGGCAAAAAACCTTGGAAATCTAGTTGTCGTCTGCAAAAGTCAGTAATGTGACAATATGACACATACTGAATTAAAACCTAGAAGAAATGTCCCACTCATAGAGAAGGCAATTGAATTTAGCTTTTGGTTTGACGTTAAATTGCATCTTCATAAAAAACCCAACAGTGTTTGGGTTGCATGCTCTGAAAGTCACAGAAAATTAAAAGAAAAAAAGCCTATATATATTTCCCAGCCACACCTGGTCCTTTTAAGTTTTATTGTGGAGACTTATGAACAGTGAAGATGATGATGTAATTTACTCTTGGCCATAATAAACTTTAGACTCCAATGCTATGATCTCACATTTTTAATGACTATTAGAAAGAAAAGAAAACATCAGCCACCATCTGTAGATGTAAATATTTAGAATTCTGCATTAGCAAAATCATATCAGGCTTCTTTTAAGCCAAGTAGCTGTGTGCCTAACTGATCTCATTTTAATTTTTATCAGTTTTACCTTTGTGTAACATCGATTTCAGCAGACACTTGTCTTTACACTGCAGTCACAAAGGGCAGAATCATACCTATATGAGTTCAAACCAACAAAGATGAAAAAATTACAAAGGTTTTTGACAGCCGTATTATAAGAAAAATGATCAGGTACAGATGACAGCAAAGCATTTCTAGCCAAGAGAGTTTTAAGACAAGTTAAGCAATCAGTCATCTACATCACTCACTATTCAGCGAGTCGACATTCAACATCTGAATCAGTCATTACAGAGTAAAGAGAATTAGTAAAGTCTCTTACAAAATGCAAATAAGTGAACTGGAGGACAATAGAGTAAAATTCTAGAACTTGGCAGGAAGCCATAAGAATTATTTTGACAAGACTGCTTGGGATAATTTGATTGTTACATTTAAAAGAAAAATAATTTTTAAAAAGTGAGCTTCAGTCTTGAGCAGTACAAGTTTGTGATACAAATGTATAGTTATATTTAGTGACAAAAAGTGTAGAACAAGGAACAATATATAATGTCTGCTCTGATGCTTTGCTACACTGCTACATGAATTAACTATTTTTGGTGGTAGTGAGACTTTTTCCAAATAAATACAAAGAATACTAGAGCTCAAAGCTATCCCAAATGGTGTGCAACTATCAGTGTTTCTCGTCCTTGAGCATGTTGCCTACTAATGTTTTTGCAGAGTTTCAACCTGCTTCAAAATCCACCTGGTATAAGTGAACATCCAAAACAGTTTTAACATCTGCAGAGCTACAAAGCTGCAGGTGTGCTGTAAGATCATAAGTATCACTATTACCTAGGTCCACAAAATCCCCACCTAACATCTTCCTTGTTAAAACAAAAGTATGAGTGAAAAAGAAGAAAAATTATTTGAAAATTAGGCAGAAAATTCTGTTTTAACAGCCACTTCTCCTTGATTTCTAACAATATATGGGATGCTATCTTACACTCACTCCTCAGTTGGAATAATGGTGGAAAATGGGAGTGATCTTACTGAAAACTAAAAAGCCATAGAAAGTAGCTGTACTATTAGGTGAATCCTAGACATCCAGGCATTTGGCATCTGGTCTGAGAGGCGTTACATACATCCTCAGCTTGCACATGTGGCAGAATTGACACAGACATTACACACCTGAAGCTCAGGCCATGCCCTCTGGCCATCAGCCGTTGGATGCTGATGTATTCACTCCCCTTCTCATCTGTCTTCATGGCTCCATCAATGGAACTGCTCCTGCTCTGAAAGCTGCATGTTTGCCTCCATACGTCACAACGTCAGGGCTTGAACCATGTAGGATTTGTCATCACCAGTAAACTTTCTTATTGATGACTTACTAGTGGAGACATGCCTTAAAATGATAGAAATGGTTTGGTTTTGGTCCCAATATGAATATAGATAGACATAAAGAAAGTGTGTTCTCATGAATATTTTTACTGTTATGGTCCATATCAACTTATGGTAAAAATATTTTTCAGAAAAATGCATATGACTTTGTTAATGTTTGAGTAGCTAAGATGTTTCTGTGGATGCTTGTACTTAAAAAAATCCTGTGCATGGCAAATGCAAATCTCTGTGAGGAATATCAGAACTAGAAAATTACTCCTGAGTTTAAAAAGAAGCAGTTACTTTCTCTAGTTAAATTCTTGTTCCAAGCAAGGGAACAACATGCTGCATGTATGAGAAATATCAGAAGATAATACATTTAGAATTGGTGCTACATGTTATTTTATCTCATCAGCTACTCATTCTTATCCCTTCTCTCATAACTTAGAGATCTTTATGAAATAGTTTCTTCTGACAGAAATAGATTTTGTNAAGAAAATATGTGGTTATTAGCTTGTTATCCCCAAGTTTATTCTTGCAAATCTCATTGATTGAACAAAATTGAACTTTGTCCGACAGTTGATGAGCTACATGGATAGAATTTTACCACCTGAAAACTCACACAGGCTTTTAATTGATTTCACTGTTGTTTTGACCTCTTTGTAAAGCTGCATCTCACAAGCAGCTGTGTACTTGAAATAAAAACATTCAAGGGCCAGGTACATAATGCTTTCACTTGTTTCTAAACCATAAGCACAAATTCCTAAAATGATATCTGTACAAGTCAAAATATAAGTCTGTTTTATTTGACCATAGTAACAACAAAAGTATTACCTTTATCTTACAGAAATGTTGGAATCCAACAATATAATCAATTTCAATGGACTAGCTAATAGCTCCAGTTACCATACTTTCCTCTTGGATGAAGAACGCGGTCGGCTGTATATTGGAGCAAAGGATCACATATTTTCTTTCAACCT
This sequence comes from Picathartes gymnocephalus, assembly GCA_013390045.1. Taxonomy (NCBI): domain Eukaryota; kingdom Metazoa; phylum Chordata; class Aves; order Passeriformes; family Picathartidae; genus Picathartes; species Picathartes gymnocephalus. The sequence goes on from WEKY01036130.1 coordinate 30,585, forward strand.
GGTTAACATCAAGGAATATCAAAAGGTATGTTCATTCATGTTCTGTACAATGTAAATATATACTTTTAATGTTAAAGACTCGTTATTACTCAGACTGTGTTGTGCTCTGTTGGAATTATGTAGTAAGTGTTTGGATGTCAGGAATACTGTTACAACAAAAATATTTGCTGACTCTATGAAAAGAAATTTATAATGAGCCTGTGACCTTTGACAATATAATCTACAATATTTTTTTTTCAGACTACAAAAAAGAAGTAAATGAATAAGTGGATAATCCAGCTATTTCCCAAACAAGACATACTTTCAGGGCAACTGCTAAAAAAGCCAAGTATCTATTAAGACAGTTTACACAGAAAGGCCTTACTGCTCTGTATTTGTCTGCAGATAAAAGAAGCTATTTGGGAGTCCAAGTGATGGTTTTTCTGCTTTAACTCAGCACTTGGTGGGCACTCTGCTCTGCAGCTTTCAAACCAGAATAGTCCCGTATTAATAAAGGAGGAACAAGTCCATAAAATATTGCCGTTCTTGATGGAGATTGTAATTTTCCAGTAAAAGTTGATGACTAATTAAAGGCTGACAAGCAGTTTAATGTCATTCTTCTGTTGGAGTCCAAATAAATAATTAAGTTTTCCTTTATTTTAGTAAGACAGAATGCCAAGAAGGTAAACAATGGGATGGAGGTTTGATTTGTTATATTAAGTATTTCGATGGCACATTTTAAAATCCAGAGAGTACCCTTTTATGAAAGATACATTGCTTCAATACCCAGGGATTATTTTTTTTTTCTCAGTGTTCCTGACCTTTTGGCCGTTTGACTATTAGCTTCCTAAGATGATAGCAATAAATACCTTGTGTTTTCTGTTCAGAGGGAAGACAGGCTATTCATTTGTATTCTCTAAGGATAAGAGGATAAAAGGAAAACTGGGTATTTTCTATTCTCTTTAGAGCAGCTATAAAGGAAACTAGCTATTTATTTGAATTCTCTGAGGGATCAATAGCTTAATGTGCAAAACATCTGGAATAATTAAAGGAAAGAAGGTGTTTCCATTGCAGAAAACAGCTCTGTAGAACGGGAGTGATTGTATTTTACACACTTATATATTCAGATACTTTTAGAACACTATTTGACTTTCTATACAAATATTAAGATATTAAATAAAGAATTGCTGTCAGTAACATGGAAATGTATGTTAGCAACAGACTTAGAAACTTTAGACTAGATTTAAGAATAGGCAAAAGGCTTTAAGAATTTGGGGATCTGTTTATTATAGACAGGAGAGTCATGTAAGAAACTTCAAAATTACAATGCAGCCAGTGCTGCACTTGAGCTCAAACTTCACTGGTTGTTGCTTCTCCAATTTAAGAAAACTCCTCAGGTTTCTGTCTGAATGCTGATGGCAACATCAAAACTCAAAAGGCCAAATTTTTCAATGTATTAAAACCAGTTTGATTTAGTTGTCTTTTAAACCAAATTAGTGGAAAAGGTTTTACTGTGAACCTGAAGGAAAAAGATCATCTGGCTTGAAATACACTGGTTCGAAAAATACTGAGATTTTTGCCCAAAACTTGAACTAAACTTGAACCAGTCCTTTTGGGATATCTGAGAAATTTGGTTAATAGTTTTCAACCTAGTAAATTTAAATTTTCACGTCTCTGCACATTTTAATCTGAGAACAGCAACAGGAAGTAGTGGGAATCCTCTGAGAGAGAATGTGCTCATAAAATTTTCAGACTTATTTTTTAGACTTACAATGTCCAATTGCTGTTTGGATTTCATTAAGAAAATTTTGAATTTAAAAAACATTTGAAACTGTATTTTCAAATATCATCTATAATATCTCCTTTGACCCCTTCGGTCATTCACATTCCATCTTTTTTTTTTTTTAATATTTTGCCTTTTGCTTTCTATTAACAAACTATATTGAACACCAAGACTGTAATCCAGACTTAAGGCCATTAATATTGCATTATCTGAGGCTCCCAAATGAATAGCCTGGCATTTTATGGGAAGATCATGTTTTATTCTATATGTAATTCCTAAAAGCTTTTCAAAGAAACATGAATAATTGACTGTGAGGGTCTCTGGATTTTCTCTGTATGAGGTGAGATCCATTTTCTGCTAAGCAAACACTACAGAAAGCCTAGATTTAGGATTAGTTTTGTTAGGGTGGCTCTATAGGAACAGCATGAACACTTCTATTTTGAAGGTGAGATACTTTTCAAATACCATGGCTCCTTTTTTATTATTTAATTAGCTGAACTAGTGAAAGAATGAACTATTAGATACGGTGAAGAGGCAAACACCTCATTCCTGATGCTGGGACTCTAATGTGTGATGGTATTTCCATTACATGAGATTTAAAAGATTAAAAGAACACTCACTCAATGGAGAGTCAACCCTCTTATCATTAGGACTGGAGATTCACAGCTGAAATTCACAATGTAGACTTCAAGATTGTTTTTACTATGACACCTATTATTCCTGGTTTTGTTCCCAATATTTCATTTCTTTGTTGTCAAATTTTAAGAAAGAAAAAGAAATAAAGAGTGGGGGAAAGATAAACTGGATAAAGGTCTCTGTAAGCATTTGGCCTGAAATTTGTGAATGCTGAAGCGTGAAATAACACAATGTGATTTTTGTTTTGTGTCTTTAGATTGTTTGGCCTGTGTCACATTCCCGAAGGGATGAGTGCAAGTGGGCTGGAAAAGATATTGTGGTAAGTACAAATCTTTTTAGCATTTTTTTTTCTTTTATAAAACATTGTAAATATTTTATGATGTCCTACTGTGTTAATTCTTAAAGTATTTGCCCTACTCTGTATGGTCACACATCTGATCATAACTTCACTCTTGAGTTTTCTCAGTCCTGTTATATAGAAATTTTGTCTTCATGATCAAGGGTTTCAATTTATAAATGGAAATCATGCAGATGAAATAGAGTTTATGTGCCACAAAAAAGAAATCAGTAAAAAAGAAGAAATATCAGAATGAGAAATATTAACCCTTGAATACTCATTTCCTGATGAGAAGGTATATAATGTTTTGACCCATTTTTGCCCTGCTCCAGCTCCTAGTCCTCAAGGGAGTTCCAAGAAGTTCTTTCTCTTTGTAGCATCTCTCTGGAGCCAGTGGGTTCCCAAGAGCTCTTCCCTGCATGGAGTTCACAGCAATATTGAGGTCAAAGTGGTTTTAACATACTGCATCAGTTTTGGTGCTTCAGGAAAGGCTGCAGAAAACTGCTACATGAGGCATCATTTTCTGAATATTTTCCCTCATGCCTATGTATATCGTATTCCTTGTATTTATGAGGTAAGAGAGACATAGCCAGTAGCCCCCAAATAGCAATCATTCCACACTGATAGTAACTGTCTTCTTTATAGGAACAGTGTGGGAAATCAGGCTGAAGAAGGGGAAAAACAGATAAAAAATACATGCATGCAATAAGCCAAACCAATACTTGCAACGCAAAGCCAAATGGGAAATCATTGTTGCTGCCAAGGTAGAAGTGAGAGTGGAACTTGTCCCCGTGTGTATATGCTATTGGCCTGATTTTCAGAGATGATTCTGTAAAATATTCATAATGCCAACCATATGCCTCCAGAGAGCTCCATTTGAATAATTTCCTAGGTCATAATAAAAATAGTCTCATCAGTCTTTACCTAGGCCATAGAGGACAGTTGTCTTCAAAAAAAAACCCATCTGGGAACAGTACAGGTAGATTGGGTAAAAAGTAAGAAATATGGGCTAAGCTAAATGTGTGATGGGACAGCTGAAATGCCAGATACCTAGGGTATCTCATTACATAAAAATAATGCATTTAAATTAATCCATGCTCATGTCCACAAATAATTTTTAGGAGTACTTTGCAAGGTGAAGCCTAGAATGTCTAATATTCAAGGTTAAAAAAAGGGGCTAGTGTTCAATGTGTGAGCAAATTAACTTGCTGCTTAATTTCATGTGAAGTATTAGGATATTCTATTTAGTAGATTTTTTTCATGACTGGAGTAAAAACCTAGAAAACTAGTAAGAGATTCAATGCCTAGAGTGAAAATACATGCTTATTTTTTAATAATTATTTTTAGAAATTCACCATAGTAAGAAAGAGTATGCTTTATATATTGCACTAAGCTGATTTCGATTCAGCTTAGTTGTTTAAAATTGTAGAGACACACATTCTGGAATAAGCTGGGAGGTTCAGATCCCCATCCTGTGACTGTGGTGAGCTTGAGAGGACTGCTTGTACTGTAATTTTTATTCACTTTGATTCTTTTGCTTCCTGTGATACTAGGACAGCTACAGCTGCTGATCATGAGTAGGTGAAGCCCACTGTAAGGTTGTTTGTAATGGTTTAGCTTTTTTTTTTTTTTTTTTTAAATTTTAGAATTCTGTACAGAAGTAGGTGAGAAATAAAATAAATACATAGGTGATGTGTAATGTGGGTTCAGTGGGCAACTAGAAAAAGAGAACACATATCTTGATGTGTTCAGAACATTGTCTTTAGATATTTACAGTTACCTTGCCATAAAACAGTGCATTACGAGCAAGATATTTAATGCAGCCGCTTTAACTCTAATTACAGATAATTAAAAAAATGTATCATTCCACCCTTACTTATTCCTTAAAGCCATTGTCAGGACCTTGAGAGTGTGAAATATAAAGGCCATAAAAATAACTCAACAGACTCTCATTAGAGGGAACAGGAGAAAAAGAGGACAAATAAAGTGACATATAAACCAGGCTTGATTTAATACTGCTTTCAGTATGTACCACTTCTAAGATATTATATACTCCTCACTTGTGATGTTCAAAACTTTCTACATGATAGTCTATACTTCTGCATTGAGGTCTTTTTTAAAAAAACCCTCTCCTTTAATTATTGATCTCCAGGGTAAGTCGGTGCTGAAAATGCAAGTCCCCACTAATGGGCCAGGTGCACTGCAGCAGCTGCAGCACAAGCATAACCCCGGCCCTGCCCCACTGCTAACCTCAGCTATGACCTCTGAGATTTCCTCTCATAATTATAAAAGGTAATTCAGCGTTGTTTTCACTCCTTCAGAGGGATTCCTTATCCTGATGCTGTCAGTCATGCCCGTCTCAGCACAGCGGGTTCGTGGCTTAGGATGATCCACACGGGATTTGAGGAGAGCAGCCAATGAGGCCTATTCCTGCTCTCCTGCTACCCGTTTGTTACTTAAGCAGTCATTTTAATTTCTGTTTCTTAAAGGGCTTAATATATGTTAATTACCTAAGCTTTACTCACTGTTTAGGTAGATAAAACTTTTAAAGTGTGCTTTGGATTATTTTCCATATGAGTAAGCCGAGAAGAGTTGCTGAAAGACTCCCTCTCCAGCTACGCAATACCTATATAGAGCACGACTTCTCCAAAAAAGGTTAACTGCTACGCTTTCCCTCAAAATACAGATTTTTTTCCAATAAAATCATAATTACTGTCCCATGTAAGTACTTAGTATTACAATGTATTTCCATCTCCTCAGTACAGAGTATCATGAGCACCAAAGTAACATTGTTCATGAAAAATTAAAGGCTATAAATAATAAATAAGGTATTTGCTTACGCAATTCAACTAAATGAGCAATTCTGTGAGGATTTCTTGCTATTCTGGACTTCAGTGTCTTATTTGATCTATTCTGGTTTCTGTAAGTCCTGTGAATATTTCTCATGATTCCTGGCCAGACCTTGGCAATGATCAAAGAAGACAAACTCTCTACAGAATAATTCTCAGCTTTTATACTAAACTTACAGAACAGTCATGCCGCTAGTCATATTCTGCACTAGTGAGCCTCAATATTTCATTTAAAAATCCAACAGTCATCTGGGCCCCTACAAAAACACATGGCAACCTCTGCATTAAATGTGGGTTAAATATCAGGTAACTGACTGAAAAAGAAAACAAAAAGTGGCTACAATTCCATTCTGACATTCCTGGGATATCATAAACTAGCAAAGCAAAGCTTGGTGGTTTACAGAAGTTTTCAGAAACACTAGTTAGTTTTGCAGATAGGCATAGGGCAAAGATACGTTCCTGACTGGAAACCTCATTTAGTCCTTAAACTGTTAATTTGTCATTGCTTTAAAAATTTTGGCTGCTTTGGCTTTTTAGTTGATGTATCTCTTCATTAGATTTGCACTGCAGCAGTAGTTCAAAAATTACACAGTTAATCACAGATATTCCTATTAAAGGGTACAGTAAGTTTCTATACCTGAAAGCTTAAAAGATGTGTTTCTGAAGGGCACCTTAGGATGTTATTTTCAAGTGTGGTTTGATTATCCAATTTATGTAGCCACTTTTAAGGAGTCCAAGTCAAATTAAATTGTTGAAACAGTCCCTTCTGGCCTTGACATGTATAAATCTATAAAATTTCAGTAGGTGCTTTAACAAAGTCACATAGGACAAGCTGCACAATGACAGACACACACTTTGCATACTGTTAAGATATCATCTTCTCCTTGAATGTTTCTGGTGAAAAATATGCATTGATGTACAAACAGATATAGTGAGTACCAAGTACTTTTTTTCACTTGGTACCAGGAAGTTTCTACATCTGCTCTGTCACATGAACAGACACAGTTACTCCATACAGGTCTAGAAAGAGTTACGCTTTGAGGTACACAGCTGAAGTGTACCATCATATTTTCATGTGGGTAAGCACTGACTGTATTATAATTTATAGGAGATAGACATCTACCTGGGCTATTTACTTGCAATTAAATTTTACCTAGTTATTATCTCTTACCTGATTCCAAATGTGCTTAACTTTTTTATACTTAATAGGTCTCTTGACAGCAATTTGGAATCACTTTAGATCAGAAACCTATTTGCAGTGACAAAGCAGCAAGGCTCTTTACATGTATTTTATGACATAGCCATATTCTGTGCATGCTTCTTTGCATTCAAGTGTGGCTGGCACCTAATTATTCAATTTATTGTTCATGCAAGTGGAATCATTTGACTGTAATTTAATTCACCATCTCATTTGTTACAGTAATATTTAAAGCCAAAATGTTCATGTGCGATCTTAGTTCATGCTCCCTTTCAAGTTTTCCATCCCCTCCCTAAAATATAGGAAGGCAGAGGATTTAACTGTAGGCTTATGGATCCATCAGTGTGCAATGATTTAATTTGGAAAGAAAGAACAAACAAAAAAACACAGAAAGTAAAAAGTGACTCAACAAGTGTCCCTCAGCCATATCTGGTGATACTTTGGAAAAAACGTAGTTGGCAATAATTGACCATGAGTTCCTTTAACTCATTTTATTACTGTTGTTGCCTTAGGGAAAATAGAAGAACATAGAGGCAGAAAGTAAAAGTAATTATTTTCATCTGTTATTGTAAACAAAGATCTGAAGAGAATCTGAAAATTAAACATAGAATGCTGGCTGAATCTAGAAAGCATGTTTCTAAATTCATCTGACAGGCACAATTTTTCCAGTCAAATTACCTCTGGCCCTTTGGGTGTGCCAAAGAGAAGTTCATTCCTTTCTGTCAGGGTTCTTCCTTTGGAGGACATCTACAGCCAGATTTCCAGCTTTTCTACCACCAACCTTTATTGCCATCCCTTTTTCCTTTCTGGCTTCCTGTCTCCAGCATAGCAGTAAAATTCCTTAGCAAAGCCTAAAGACCCAGGATGCCCATCCAGCCTGGGGAAAAGAGAAAGGTGAATGTCTCCTGGGAAGAAGGGGTAAAATGAGTAAAAATCCTAAACAACAGGTCTCACATGAGTTTAGGGACAGAATTTACTCTCAGTATGACCTACTTCAAGAAGAAAAGTGGGTTTTGTGACACGTATAAGATAAATAGTGCCAGAGCATATTCCTTCCTACTCTGTCAGCTGTCCCAGTTGGTATGCTGGATTTTTTAGCTCGAGGGTTGCTCACTCCTTCTTCTCGTCTGTGTTCTTTAATGCAGACACAATTTCCTACCAAAGCATTCCTTACTGTTTGGGAGATGAGAGAGTGAGACATTTGTAAGCAGTGTGCAGCTGTAATACTGCTACTTCGGAAAACTGCTTTGCATTGACTACAAACAGAAGAGAAAGACAGGGCAGGGGAAAATCCTCAAAACCTACAACCATTTCACTCAGAGGAACTGGGCAAAGAGGTGAACTGGGCTTGGTAAAAGAGGAGTTAAGGACGTTGGAATCTTTCAAAGTCCTGTGGAGCTCTCAAACAGACTTTTCACCCCCAGGAGCTTTTGGTTGTGCCAGCTCCAGTTCTTGGGTGGACCCCCACAACACACCAGCATAAAGCCGGATTTATGGCTTATTTCAGATGTTGATCCTACAGCTTGTCTTCATTTAGGCATTTGCATATATTTCTTCCTATGAACTGACTAAAGAAAATCAGTTACTGTAAGGTAATAACTTGTGTCCTTATAGAGAGGAAGAATTAAGTTGGCAGTTGTTCATATTTTCATATTTTACCCATTTATGTATCATGGGAAGTCATTTAAGTCTTTCAGTATGGGGAACAAATTGATGTAGATCAAGGCAAAAGCTAATTTTCCAATTTTGGGCTTATTTTTCTGTTATAGGTGTGACTATAGAAATTTGCTTTGAAGGAAATTTAATATTCAACAGATTTAATGCAGTCTTGCAGAGATGTTTTCTTTCTTGCTTTTGAAATATAAAGTCAGAGTTAGAAAAGGGGAAGTAAAGGAGAAATTAAGGGAAAAACTCTTCCTAAGATTATGGGGCTTAATTTTCTATCAATATGTGTTCCTCATGAGCCCTCATTTGGCCTTGGCAAAGTCTGAGAATTATTTATGGCTGAGTTTCCAGCTATTGCTATTTCAAAATGTTGTTGGGTAATTCCATGTTATGATTTACTGCACCCCAAGATAGACAGAGTAAATTTATTCTTCATACATTTCTTTCCAGAAAAACACATTAACTGGATGCCTGGTAGAAATGATAAATATCTTTAGTCCCTCTTTTGTTTCAGGGCTTCAGTCTGAAGCTCATGAAGTTAAAGAAAAGCCTTTTCTTTGGTGTCAGTCAAATTTTTTTTTTCCTAAATTTGCTTCACATTGTGTCTATTTTCTTTGTGATTATCTATTGTTTTAATAAAAGTTAATTTTAAAATTAAGCATAGGTCTGCTCTGAAAGATCACCTATCACAGTTCCTCTATACTCAAGACATGGTCATTATATCACTATTAATGTAGGCCACAACTAATTATTTCTGTTACATACATAGACCAAAAATAGGTCTACTAAATTTCTCCCTGCTGAGCACAAGTTAAAATATTTTCTTTTTTTCTTTTGTAGTACTTAGAGAACTAAAGGGAAAGTTCTTAAAACAACCTAAGAAATAATATGTAATTTTTTCTCTTTTTATTTGTTTGTTCTTCTTCTGACTTGATGGTAGAATCTCTGTTGCATTAAATAATCTATTAATCTGTTATTCCCTTAGGTAGTTCCTTTCTGATTAACATTTTCCAAAAACTTTAGGTTACTATACATGTATTATGAATGCATATATAGACAGAAAAAAATCCAACCAACAAAAATAACAAAAAACCCCACCAAAACTATTCAACAAATTCACATTTCAGCAATTTCACTTGGGTGCCAAATTTTTACTGAGTGGGAGTTTTAAGATTCTGTCACTTAAGGTTTCTCTGGTTCAGCATCTCTCTGTGGTGCCAAAGCAGTTTAATACCCCCACAGAAATTTCCAGCTTCCCACAGTAAGACACTCCTAGAGTAGCTTACACAGTGTATTTATTTACAGTCACACACACTGCTAAGCAACTACCCCTTGGAGATGCCACAGCCTTTTGCTTCCTTTCAGCACTTCATAGTTTTACCTTCACTTTCAACACACAAGTTTGGAGTGTACTTATCTGAGGTGGCTGTGAGTGGAAGTCATTAGAGGACATGCCTATACTATGCTGAAAACAGGCCAGCTGACTGATCTGGAGCCTTAGTGTCTCATGGCGCTGGAACAGGCTTGGCAACCCGTTTGTATGAAACACTCCACCCAATTAGCAGGTGTTGATCCAATTCGGAAAGGCGGGGGGTAATCTGATTTCTCCAGGAGACAGGTGATTACTCCACCCAGATGGAAGAGATAGATGAGAGAGACTCCTTAGATCTAGGCTGTGATTGCAACTTAAATTGCTGCTGGGCTTGGTGAGGCTGCCTGAGCTGAAACTCAACAGTAGTGTTCATTTCTTTGCTAATAAAGCCATGCTCATATTGTGGGGCAAGTTTACTCTATAGAACAAAAGAGATTTTTAAAAGTTATGGTCAGAAAAGAACTCACTTCTGCTTGACCTCAAAGCTTCCCAACATTTTGAGTTATTTTTTAAATACTCTTCTGTTCCTTAAATAAATTTATTCTGTGCTGTAGGAAGTGCGTACTACTGAAAAACATAACAATTCAAAATAAAGCTTGCTAGAACTCATGGAAAGGTTTAATGTACAACAATCATCCTATGCCTACAAAACGCGAAAACCCACTTGTTTGCTGGTCTGCATCCACAGAAGACCTTGGTTTGTCTTGTTAACTGTGCATTAACCAGATGTACAAAAATATGACATAGTCGTTAAATCAAGTATTTTGTGCTGCAGTCTTTACTTGGCATCTCTCTAGCTGTTCACAGGTCTGGAAAATTTATTATATGCAACTTCTGAATGAAGATTTCAGGGCTTGAAACATGTCTTGTAGTTTGAACATACTGAATGCAGAAAAAGTCGTAGAAATTTTGCTTCCAAAGATCACTAGGTCAAATGGTTAGTGCTAATGACAAAGGTTTAGAGGTCTGATGTGTCAAGGGAGGCATCTACAAAGCATAGCTCCCAATAACTTCTTCTAATGGCTTCTGGATTAAGATTGTTTTCAGGACAGACCCTAGGGAAAATCCCACCCAGCTCAGCTACCTCCATGCTTAGCCTTAGTGGTAAACCCCAGGCCAAATGACCAAATACCAGAAGTGACCCAGGTCTGCAGGTGGGTAGGTAGAGAGGCAGGGAGACATTTTGTGTTTTGCCCTCACTGACACAGAGGCAGAACCAGAGAAGCTCCCCATCTGCTGTGCAAGTGTGCTGACAGTACAACTGTTTGCTAATATGGCTTGCAGTTTTGTGGCTTGAAGGAATCAGGATATATCTGTTTGTTTTTTTCTTTTTTTTTTCTCACTTTTTTAATCATCTGCTTTCTTGGCTTCTTTTTTCTTGTCTTGATGCTTTAATGGTTTAAATTCATGCAGACATTCTGCAAGTTGAATAAATTATACACTTTAAATAGTCTCAAGAACTCTTGTCATATCAAAAAATCAGACAGATAACAGGCATAACTTAATTGGAAAGATAACTGGAAGCACAGTAAGCTGTACTGTGCAACCAAAAATGTCTGAGCAACCCTTATCAGTCTGAAGTTTCTCGGGGCATATCTTGTCAGCAGAGGAAAATTTAGGTATGAAACTAATCAATGGTTCCTGTGCAATGCTGGCAGTGGTCACCATGTGTAAGAGTAGAGTCATGTATGACACCTCCAAAGGAGTCAGATCCCCCAGATCACAATACCATGTAAAGTCCTGTAGATCACAACCCAGAATAAGGGCCACTGAACCTGGGGATCTATCAGCTTTAAAAAATTAGGTGTATTTTTGGTTTGTATTGGATTTTTGTGTGTGATGAAATGCACTCTGCCTGTGAGGCTTTGAAAAATGGGGCATGCAACTACCAAGAGCTAAGTTAATAGAAACCCCTTTCTCTAACACTGGCCCCAATACTTCAGCTGCTCAACTTGCTTCACTCGCACTAGCTTTTTCAGAGGGTAAGACTATAAAACATTGATTCTGCTAACTGCAAGGAACAATAATGACATAAAGGGGATGTAAATGATGGTATTGATCCCAGCTGCAAGGGGTACACAGTCATAAATCATAGTTTGCAAATGTTTTCATGCCATCTGTCCTCCCCCACTCTAAAATCGTGCACCTGCCTATACAGGTTCAGCTGGAAGGTTATCTCCTGGAGTACAGGTGCCAGGCAGTACTTCCCCACCATTAGGCCTGCACACAGCTCCCAGTTCTTGGGGACTTTCCTGTTCCTGCCAACATTAACACAATAGCCTTGCAGCACTGTTGCCAACCAGCTTACTCCAATAAAATAAAATTTTAAAAGACCATTTCATTCTAACAGGACCCAAATAATTTGCTTTTTTCACTGCTTATTCTGGGCCTATTTAAGCTGACTGTGCACTTGGACCAGTATTTTTCCAAATGTTACTGTAATAAAAAGAGGGGCACAGCAATAATTTTTAAATAATGTTACTGCATTTTACAAAATCTTGTACCCAAACAGCAGGAGCTGTGAAAGCACACATGATGCAGAGCTCACCCTGAAGAGGCTTCCTCGCCCATGCTTACTGACAAACTGAAGCCTTTGCTGGGTCTCGCTGAGAACCCATCATCTGTGTACATGGCAATCACACATATATTTATTGCACTAACACTTCAGAAATATTTTCCTTGAAACAATGCTGCTCCATGCTGAAAAAACGATCTGCCAGTACTGACTGAACTGATGGCAGCCGGCTGTAGCCCACCAGCAAAAGAGAGGAGTTATAAAGCTCCCTGATAAGTCCAGAACATCTTTCAGCAGTGTGATAATTTTGAATGACAGCAGTAATATTGGGGATTAATTATTCTCCATGGATATCCCTGACCTCTTCACTTGCAAATTCAGCTAATGGGACAGAAGGAGGAAAAAAAAAGTAACATAATAATTAACCTCATGCATGGGACTTTATATGAAAGCTGTCCATCCATTTTGATTTAAGACACAAAACATGTATTTATTTTGCTTGTCCAGCTGTTAGATGATAGTTCTAAATCTCCTTGTCCACCCAGTTTAGACAAAATCTTGAGATATTTTAATCACTTGGCTATGTGGGAAGACTGATATTAAAGAAGAATGTATTACTGGGTCTGATGCTTATCTGGATTAAATCAGCAGAAAACTGTTGAAGCTAATGATACTGTAAAGGATCATTTAGCCTTCTACTTATTGCCCTGCATAATCTGGCCATTTGCATTTGCTGTAGTATCTGAGAAGTGGTATGGACATCACTATTGGTTTAAAAAAAATGAAACCACTTTCTTAAAATAAGGAGAAAAATCTGGATATTACTTAGTCACAGGGACTTACCCTTCAACTTAAAAAGATGTCATTAAAAACTCTTTGCTGCATTAGTAATCCAGATCGAAGGACGTAACTTCCAGGCTTCTAGAGGAGAGATAATTACTGGAAACTCATAAAACCCACCTAAATTCTGTTTTAATTTTCATACGCTGAGCAGATGTTTTGACAGATGGATGGACTTTATTTTTGTAACTGTCCGGGAAAAGTCTGCATAACACAGCCTAATCAGTGTTACATATCTTTACTGTTTGTTTTTCAATCTTTCTGCATTTGGCTCTTATTCTTTTGGTTGCAGACATTTTCTTTGTAATTTATTTTTTCAGGCTAATCTCTCTGCATAAGCCCTTCTATCAACTTGATATATAAATATTAGAAAACTCTTAAAAAATAAATCTGCATGTTTAGTTTGTAAGTCAGATACATTGATCTTCATATAGTGGGTACCCTTCTGAAAAACTTAATTAACACTTTATCTCCTCTTCAAGACAGGCCCTCTGCCCTTACAGCTGGTATATAATACTTGGAATTAAAATTTTGAGTTGAGATACCTATCTAGACACATTGGACCTCTTTGACTTTAATTCACACTCTGAATGTAAGTGACAGTCTAATAATTTCTTACCTTGTTTTGCAAGTAGGACTTTAGCACGGCAGAAATTGCAGCTGAGTTGGTGCTGTGCCTGCGTTACCGTAGCATGATGCAAACTCCTTTAGCCACTTTCATTTCAATAAATCATCAGCGTGGAACTGAGGATCTGAACCCCACAACTTCCTCAGTCCAGTCTAGAGGAAGTGTAAACACCTTTATGATACCTGAAGTTCAATCCTTTTTCTCACTCAGGAATGCCCAGTGAATTTCTGGTGCATGTTCCCTCAACGTGGCCAGATGTACCTTTAACTCCCAGATGCAAGGTAGAATGGCTTCAGTTGGATGCTCTGGTGCACTTACACACCAAACTAACCCCAGGAAAGCCTGTAGGAGCTGCTTGGGTTTGGGTGAAGGTTATGGTCCACATTCCTTCAGAGAAAGATACAAACTGTATTGTGCCTGAGGTTGGTGGTGATGGCTTCAGCTGCTGCATGTCACCATTTATTTGGCCATACTTTGTAGGTTGTTGGCAATCATGCCATCACAACTGTTTGCAGACAAAGATCCAGCAGTTATATACATTTAAAAAGTAGCTATCTAAAGAAGTTCTTTATGTCAGAAAAGAGAGAGGAAGACCTTGCAGGGTGTGCTAGAAGGTCTCAGGTGTGATGTAGGGATTTAGTTTCTTGGATTTTTAAGATAGAAGCACTTCTGTACAAAGCCTAAGGCAGAACCTACAGCTTTTGTGAAAACCTTAGCACATTTATTGAAATATAAATGAAGATTAATCCTCTCTAGGGGTAAGAAGATAAATGAACGGGTATTTTTGAGGACTGCAGTAACTCCCACATGATGTACCTAATTTTCCCTTTGAATATCTACTTCAATCATTCTATGCCATATGCAAGCACTTATGTTTTCTGCTCTATGTATGTATATATAAACTCAAGCTTTAGGGCATAAATGAGTGTTTACCTTTATATAGACAAGAAAAGTTTCCTAATATTAAACTGCTCACTGTAATGAACAAGCTTATTAGGAGCAATAATTTATAATGATTTACTGTGATGATCCCAGTGCTCCTTTTCTTTAACATTTATTTTCATAACCCATCCCAGTAATACTTTCCTGCCTACAGAGAACTTTTCAAACCTTGCATTCATTTTCATTCACATTATTAGGCTAAAAGTATTTAAACTCCCACAACACCCTGCTCTTGAGTATGAAATAACCCAATTTCCACATGCAAAAGAATTTTTAAAAGTCTAATTTTCTTTCTTCGTCTGTTTTACTTGACAAAGAACAATATCCAAAAGGTATGGATATGTCCAGAATATGTTTCCTTTGAACAACATCCCTTTCTTGGGAAAAATAGAAATGGATACAAAAGCACTGGGCGGCTGAACTCACACGCAGACAGAGTGTTAAAATTCCCTGAGAATTTGTTCCTTACAGCTTCTGCCGCTGGGTTACCTCCTCTTCCTCTGGTGGATGCTTTCTCCTGTGTGCCGTATTTTCCAAGATACTGGATGCGTTTTGTTGTCTTTGTCTCCCTTCCAGTGCCTTACACTCTGCAGTCATGCAGTGAAATGCCTCGTCCTGCTGGCACAGACCTCCACACCAACAATACAGCGCCAGCCCGGGGCTCTGGCAGGGGGGATGCTGCTGCCAAGTGGGACTGGCCCAGTTGGAGACATCCAAGTCATTTCAGGCCTCCAGCCAAGGGGCTTGGGGAGCTGCTTTGTAGTCGAGTTGACGTAGCCACCAGTGTGGGGACCAGCAGAGCTGCCTGCCAGGTTTCACAACTGATGGAGCCTGAATGCCACTAAAGCAGTTGTCCTGTGAGGCAGGAATGGGGAAACAGTCTGGGAGTGGGAGTCAGTCACCCAAGTCTCACAGAGTGGCAGACCCAAACTGTATTCAATGTACACACACTTTCTGTGATATCTTCTTTGTCATACACATGTGCTGAAATTTAGAGTCTCTGCAAATAATTCAAAGCTGTTAAAGTTGGTTTATTACAGGTTTGTGGGAAGCTTTTTTGTTCCAGAGTCACATAAACCAGGAAAACCCAATATTCACCATCCCAAAGCAAACTCTTGCTAAGTTCAGACTATCAAAGGACCAGATACAACATTTGCACACATAATGGTGTACCTGTGCAGCTGTACTTGAGCACAATTAGACAAAGGAAGGAGTTTGAGATGGAAATCAGTGTGCCTCTAACTATTGTTCCAGGGAGAATAGCACCGTCTCCCAGGCAGGGCAGAAACTTCACTTTGAACTTCCTGAGTTGACAAGGGCTTAAATCTGAACTGTAACTTTACTTTGATGTCATTTATTGTAGTTTAATACCCCTCTTTATTTATTTTTTTACTACCATGTAAAATATATAAAGAAACCTAATCTGGTAGAGAGGTGTATGAGAATTTACTGAATAGATCTTAATGGTTCCTTTATGTAGCTATAAAACAGAGGGGAGCTATAAGAGTAGTCTGAACTGGACTAGGAGCTTTAAATGTTATATAAATTTATTCGTCATAGTCAAAGGTTTATTGCTGTAGGTATTTACCTTCCCCATTCTTTAACTAGGTTGTGTATTTCTCAGACATCTAAGGTGAAAAACACTGTACAAGGAACTAGGAGAGCTTGAAAGCAGGGATGAATAAGCTAAATCTGCTTTTGGAACCACATTGTAAATTTGAAGTCACTTGACTGATATTTACTAATTTACACAACTATCAATCCTGAACACTGGATATGCAAATACAGCTCTGATAGGGTTACTCCACCTTCTCCTGCAGGCTGATTTGGAATAACTCAGTGAAGGTGGTGATAGAACTTTTCCTAATTACATCTGCAGAAATCAAAGACTCCTGCCCCTAATCTAAGTAGTGTTTTTCCATCCCACCTTTAAAGCATTAGCTATCTAATACCTTCTTGCTGTATGTTGCAGATAAGCAGCTGAACGCTCGCAGTGGGTTGGGGAATGGTGTTAATAACGCCAAGGCTCTGTGTTCAGTCCCCGTGTGGGCCATTCACTGAGGAGCTGGACTTGATGGTCCTTGTGGGTCCCTTCCAACTCTGAATATTCTGTGATTATGTGATTCTGAGTGCATATACAATCACAGGTGGTGTATTGCTGTAAATCAGAATAATTCCTCTGAAATCAGCACAGCTTATTCACACTGGCTTTAGGTCCAGCCCATCTACTCACAGCATTTTGTCTATGGCCACCAGCCTCTAACACTTCATGTTCTTCAGGTAGATAATTTTAAAAGCTTTAGTAAAGGGTAGTAGTAGACCATAAAGACATTTTTAAAATCATGATACATTAAACCTGACAAGGCAAAGCATTGTCCTAGTGAAACAGTGTTGTATTTATATCAGGCCAGATAGAACTCTTGAGTGAGAAACTTCTGATTTATTTAATAATACACACACATCATTGCTGAGTTTTAAAATACGTGGAGTCAAAGTCAGGTGCTCCATCTGAAACAGAGAATGTCAGAATTTAAGAAAGGATCTATTTCAATTTTGTTAATGTTACATGAATTTGGGGTATTTTCCCATTTTACTCTTCTAGGCATTGGATTATTAATACACCTTCATGGGCTTTCCATATTTCTTTTAGTTAAAGCAGCAAAGAACAACAGCATTAATAAAAATAGAGAAACTTATTTCTTTATGATTTATGCCCAGTATTTGCTTAGTATGCTACCATATGATAGGAGAAAGCAGTCTATGGATAACCATAAATATAATAAATGTATGCTCATGCTTATACTTGTGTGTGGGAAGAATAAGAGTGGACCAGAAATTGTGTGTGTTTTTATTAAGGAAGGTCAGAATGGAAAGAATTGAGAGTAACATCGATCTCTATTTCTTTCAATTTCCTGTTGGATTACCCTAACTATCTCTGTGTTTTCTCTTCCATCTCTGTTGAAAAGATAAGTTAAGAGCAGTAAGTCAGGGATGTAGTAAGATTCTGTATGCTTTTCTCTGGGTGCTCTCTTTAATACATTGCCATTATCTGTTATGCAAATATACAATAAAATTGTGAGAGCAATGTCATTCCAGTAGAGTCCTTTGTGTAAGGCAGGGAATCAGTGTTTCATCTAAGTTCATTGCTTTTCCCTGTGGTGGCCTAAGGCATGCCTCAAACTGCACATGCCTTTTCCTGGCAGAGTCTTTATTTTGTGTTTGGAAGTATCTGGTTTAATTAGCAAGCGAGTTACAGAGAGGGAGGATGCCAGTCAAGGAGATTTGTGTGGGGGCAGTAGCTCAGGTGGTGTTTCCCTGGGCCCTGGTCCACTTGGAAAGGTAGAGTTGAGCGCTGTACCAAAAAAAGTCATCAAATATGCAGAGAAAAATTTTCCTCATCTTTAACACAAACTTTACTGGAAATTTTTAATTTTATTGTTCTCATTTTTGTTCTGTTTTACATCCATTTTTTTCAATTGTGTCAGTAGACTGACTCACAGGCATTGACATATTTGTTTTCAATGTTAGACCTGATTGAAATAAAAATATTAAACAAATATAAAAAGTTGTCATCTTGACTATCCATTTTAATAACATTAAGCATTAATAATGACAGTTTTGTTAACAGATAACAGTTAATGTTTGTATTAGGGACTGTTAATGTTGCTACTAAGCTTTTATTTGCTGAGAATTAAAATAACTCATGATGGATAATTTACTTAGGAAGACAACATAAAGTCTTGCAAAGCTTGTATTCTAGGGGCTGTCAATGATTGTATGGAAGTTTAACATACATGTTCATATGTGTAAGACTGGCCCCTAGACACAGACGGGGGGGTGAGGCAGCATTCATATGATTGTTAAAAATGCTATATCAATGATTTGGTTTTCATCAACTCCTTCCATCTGGCCCATTTTTCTTCTGATTGTTACTTAATTAAATGCAAGCAAACAGTTGGTCCATTTTTCTTCATTATTTCATTCTGACACATTTCTATAAATGGGTTTTGTCTTACAAACACAGCAATGGCATAAATTACAAAGATGAAGCATGTCTGAAACAAAAATTAGAGGTTTTTTTCTGTAATCTTTTCTCTGGGGTTGGATGCTTTATTAAATAGCAACCAAAGATATTTAAATGAGAAATTAAATCAGCCTATTTATTAAATGCTTAGCAGTAAACAATCTTATGAACAGCATGAAATGATCATACTTTACAAATCTGTTCATTCAGCCATATATCTCTAACACAGAAAAGCTCCCATTAGTCAGAATCACTGAATTAACTCCATGAATAATTTTTTTTCCTCCTTTTATTTGCAGAGAGAATGTGCTAATTTCATCAAGGTGCTTAAGGCTTACAACCAAACCCACCTGTACGCCTGTGGAACAGGGGCTTTTCATCCAGTCTGCACCTATATTGAAGTTGGAAGCCATCCTGAGGTAAACTATGTTAAAACAATATTTTTCTTTTTCCTCTTTCTAATCTTTATTGTTGTTTAGCCATCACCTCTTCCTGCCAAAATGCACTCGCATTAGTTTCTGTGGCTTGGGAAGCAGATCTGGTAAGGCCTGCTCCTGAATCAGGTGCTGACGTGCTGATTGATGAATCACAGCAGAATCTCTAACTTCGCTCCCCTGCACAGCATCTCTTCCCCAGGGGCTTAAATAAGTATAAGTAAGCCCATTCTACCTGGCCCATGAAGTTAAAAAGCACTCTTTTTTTTTGTAATTGGGACAGATACCAGGTATAAGAGGGGTAATTCAGCCACTGTTTATTCTGGGCCCAACAGTGTCTTTAGTTTCCTCCCAGTCAGTACAGTGTGACGCCACCTCAGCTTTCTTGCAGCTGAGAATTAAAATAGCATCACAGCTTCATAAATCCCCCTTCTCAGATTTGTCCAAACACACTGACAGTTTTTCATATGTCACCTAGGTTTTGTTTCCTTAATTTTTTGTGAAAAATAAATCACTCTCTTTTTGCCCATTTCTTTAATCTCTTGCTGATTTTTGCTTAGTATTGCAGAATTCTTGCAGTAGCTCTTGTACCATTTTGTCAGTGATCATCATAACTAAATAAATAAGCATGGTCTTCCTTGGTAAAAAGCAGAACCACTCACAGGAAGTCATGGGACTAGGCTGGTTTTCCTGGCTGAAGATTTGACTGGAATATCTCTCTGCTGCCCTTAAATACTTTTTCTCTCCAGAACAGCCAATGCCTTATTTTTTTGTTGAGATGAGTATGTAATATAAATTAGTCTCTTTTGCTGTATTTTCTGTCTGGCTTACCTGAGTATTGCTCAATGGACTGTTTCAGTTTAGCAGTCAGACTCCTGATGTGCTTTCAGCATTTATGGATATCTTTTACTAGTGAATCCATAATTGTGTTCCTTGTAGCTTCTGTGATCTTCAGAAAAACAGCTCTTTCAAGCTACCTTATGCTTTTGCAATTCAGGTTTGCAGATTTCCTTGAAAATAAAGACATCATTGTTTAATGAATGAGGACTATTTCTTCTCATAGAAAAATTAACAGACCCTTTGAGTTTTGACTTCATAGTCTAGGAACTATATTACCCTATGAAAATGTCTTTTGATAATTGAAACAAAAGTCTTTAAAATGTTCTAAGAACAAGGTTTTGAAGGGATAAGGGAGCTGCAGAGCAGAAAGGGTTTAGTTCATATTCTTTAATGCTTTATTACAATGCATTCTTGGCAATTAGTGGTTGTCTCTTGACCACACACAGTATGTCATTGCTTACTGCATTAAACAGATTCTCTGCTTCCTGAGATCCATTTGGGAATTGGTAGACATATTAATTAACTCTAGTTCCGTAAGATGTGTGTCAATCAATCCTTGGCTATCTGCCAAGGGAATCTATCTGCACAGAGATAGCTCGTATGAGGTCATTTACATTTGGCTGTTTTATTGCTGTACTATAAAAATAACACACACTTTATCAAGGATTTACAGAAAAAATGATCAGAGTTGAGAGGCCAGATCTAACCTTGGTTTAACATTCTGGGTTCCTAAAATCTTGAATCAGTGATATGTCAGAGAAAGAGGAGTCTTGTTTTAGCTTCTTTTTAGCAGTCCCTAGCTATAAACAAAATCTAAATTGTTGGGGTTTTTTTTGGTTGGGGCTTTTTCTGTTTTTTTCATTTATGCAGTAAGTTTCTAAGTCCCACTTAGCCTGAATCATTCTCATGTCCCTTGGTCTCATCTTTGCAAATGAGGGAAATCTGGAGTGTGTTTATCTGAATTGCCTCTGACACTACTGGCTCTTGTTTTTCTTTTGATAGTTACGATATGAGTGAAATTATCTTCACCTGCCCTTCCAGTGGCACAAGTTTCTGTATCCTCTGAATAGTTGTGCAGGAGGGTTTACTGCCTTCTCAGGTCAGGTCTGCCTATGTGGAGAGAAAGTGAAGCAGGCTGGAGGCAGTGTACCCACCTCTTTTTGGGCTTTGACAAGTCTAACAGTCAGCCTGGGTTCTGTCCCTTGAAAGGGTGAAAATCAGATAAATTAATTTACTAGATCTGCAATGAAAAATAATATGTCCTTTCTCTCAGCTAAAGCCTGCTCCTTCTTCTCCCATACTACCTAGCAAGGAATTTCAAATGTGCTGCTTCTGTGGGAGATGAGGAAGAGGAGGGTGCTTGATTGACAGTAGCTATTAGAGACACCATGAATGAGGGGGATACAATCTTAACCCCTGCACCCCTGCTCACTGCATCTGTGAGAGCCAGATGGTTTATGTTCTCATGTCAGACAGCAGCACTGGACGTGTCAAAGGGCCATTGCTTCCATATAATGTAGAGTTTATACCTCCCTAGGATACTAAAAAAGGTAAAAGTATAAGCAAAAACAAGCAGTTGATTATGAGTTAAAAATTGCCATTTAAAACACTTAGAGGAGATTCTTTTTCTGCCACAACACTTGTGGGAAATTAACTGATTTCGCCATCTGCTTATTTATTTTTCAAGCACTTACAAAGGTAAATGTTAACTGATTAGGGGAATAGTCAGGGAATGTACCTACTCTGTAGTACGATTGCTTGTTTATCTGAGCTGGGAATATAACCCACCTGCCTGAATCCAGGGGAGAAGAGGAAATTGGTGTGTGCCAAACTGGAGAG
Organism: Picathartes gymnocephalus; assembly: GCA_013390045.1. Lineage (NCBI taxonomy): Eukaryota > Metazoa > Chordata > Aves > Passeriformes > Picathartidae > Picathartes > Picathartes gymnocephalus. The sequence continues at coordinate 52,466 of WEKY01036130.1, forward strand.
GGTAGAGATGTGAAATTTAAAGAAAAGAGTGGCAAGTGATAGAGGAGACTCTGGAAGCAATTGTAGTAGGCTGCTGGAGGCTGGAACATGGTACAAATTTTATGACTGAGGAAAGGAAATAAATTACTTTGTTTGACAGTCATAAACTAATGGGAATATGAATTGTTATATTTGTTGAATATCTCTTGGATATGAAGCAGTGTATCACAGGCCCATTCCATACCTGAAGAAAATAATTTCTGGTGATGGAACTAGGCAAGTTTAATTGAGTCTGATGAAGTACAGTATCAGAAGTAATAATAAAAAGCTAAAAGGATATGAATGGCATGCTGTGCATCTGATTAAAAATGATGTGCTCAAATGTATACAACCTAATATGTTGTGAATTACACTGCAGTCTGAGGAGTAAAGCAGACTAATCTTCACTTAAATCCATTCCAGATGTGTAAGTGAATAACCACAGTATTTAGAGGGAAGAATAAAGTTAATGTTTCAATAGGCTTTAAGCACGTAAGCCATGAGGAAGCAGGAAAGAACATATTTAGAGAGAACGTAGTATGTGGATATGCAGAAAATACCTGAGGGCAGCCAAATTTAAAGCTTGATACCATCCATTTTATGTGCATGAGTTTAGGGGAGATGACTTAACACAGACACCTACACAAAATTCAGGGATCTGGGGTTAGGCAATATGTGGCATTCTGTCCTCATAATGCAATATAATACAAGAAACCAATTACCAGACAAAACAAGAAAGTGATAGTAAAGCTGTGTTTTGCACCCACTGACTTATGAGGAAACAGGGTTGGATGTGTAGGAATGTTGTACTTAAGGGTTGCAAAATTAAACAAGTCAGATCTGTGCTTGAAAGGAACAAGTCCAACTGCAGGGAGACACAGAGGTGCATTAAACCCCCTAGAAAATCACAACAGGATGCAGAATGCACCTGCCTGTGTATGTCTGAGCAGGGGCAAGGAGCCCTGCTCCCTTTCCCCGGGGCTCCCTTTGGGGTAGTTTGAGTGAACCAGAAGGGAACAGTCTTGTTTCAGTAAGAACAGGATTTTCCATTTACTTAACCTTTACACAGAGGTGGAGGTGTAGAGAATGGCCTATAGTACCTTTTTTTTTTTTTTTTTTTTTTAAATGCTCAGACAGGCATTACAAGAGCTTTGCAAAATTTTTTGCCAGATCCTCAGCAGGAATACATTAAGGTTTCTTCAGCAGAGATGAATCAATGGGTGTTGTCTGAAGACACAGCTTCTAACCCAGTTTCTTTTATTGTTTTCTAATTCCAAATTTCTTGTCATTGTCCAACACATTAAAACTCATTTTTAACTGCATGAACTTAAAAAGATCTGGGATCACTTTACTTGCAGGTTATTTCTCAATCAATAAAGAAGGTTTAAATTCAGTTTAGATTTATGATGTACGTAAAACATTAAGTTATTGCATATGAAGTTATATAATGCTACCACCTGTAACATATTTGCTTTTTCCGGACTCTGTGTATTTTAAAAATCTTTGGTTCAACTCATAAAATTTTGCTGAAATATACTTTCCACTCTTTTTTATCCCTTCTTTTCTTCATGTTAAAAGAGGTCCAGAGTACATCTCCTAAGTAATAGACATCTTGTTCTCACACATTTATGCATCTATCATTTTGTCTCTCTGTATATATTATATACATAGTGATGGAAGAATTTTTTTTTCCTAAAAGAATGACTTTGAAGAAACACTAATTGAAGGATCAATGCTACTGCAGATACCAAACATGCTATGTTTATCTAATGTAAAAATTCAGGATGAAACATTGACTTCAGTAGTAGTAGATGTGGCATAAATTAACCTAACTTCATTGAAAACAGCAGACCTGTGTCAGTTTATGTCAGTCGAGATTCTGAGCTGTGGCTTTTAAGTGAAACATTAGAGCAAACTATTTTTTAAGTTAAAAATCACCTGAGGCTAGTTTTCTTTCCATCTAATTCACTGTACCTTATATGGTATTTATATGCTTATATAGAGAAAGTATGAAGGAAAAGGATACTGCTAAAGGATTATTCTCATTTGTGCTGGAACTGTTATGTGTGGCATACTCATTCTAAGCATCACTATAATTACAGAGAAATGCCATTAAAAGATGATCTGGTTTACAGACAGCAATAGCCTTTTTTAGTTCACAGGTGCTTTAACCTTTCAAACTTCCAGATATCCCTGTTACTATAGTACAGGAAAACAAAACTGAAGAGCCAGAATTCTAGCTTAGGCACAGTGTAAGTACCTTTTGGAGCACTTCTTTCCATTGCATGAGTAGTTTTACCACGGAGAAAAAGAAAATATCTCTTAGGTGTTTAAAGATTGATGTACTTCACCTTGTGTCATAAAAAGCTGAAAAGTGATTTCTGCTATACAGGGAAATCCCAGGCACTAGAACATTTTGCTGTACTGATGTTCTTGTCTGTGGAGGATGGCAGGTAACAGAATAGTCAGTGCTAGGCACACATCTGTCCAGGCACCTCATAAGGATCAGTGGCCAAAATCACAAAACAAAAGGGGCTTGATTCGTCTGGAGGTGATGAGACTGTAAACCATCACTTCTGCTGTGCCACATGATATCAATTTCCAGTCCCTTAGGCTACCCTGTGTGAAAATGCTTCACACAAAATCAGACTTTTCACACATGTACAATTTACCTCCACTTGTTAAAAGAGAATAAATCTTGTCATAGCTATCACCTTCTTAGCATTTTTTAAGTATATAGTTTTATATACAGTTATATGTAGCTATATATAGTGTATAATTCTTTTTCCAAGCCATAATTCATTGTTTGGGAAGGAATGTGATATGTGAACTTTTCAATGACCTAAATAAAACATTTACAAGAGGAGTGGAGGGAAAGGGCAGAGAATGTGACAGTCCTTTCTCGTATGACAATCTAAGTGAATCAGTTGTAAGGTTTGACAAATATTTCAGTAAGGAAACCAGGATGTGTTGCTGGAAGCTCTACATGTTTTTAAGCACCATCATGCAGAAGTGCACATTTCTTACAGGCTGAGTGCTACGTCCTGAATGGCACCTCTTGTTACATTGCATTATCATGTGATAAAGTTATAGAAGTAGAAGGTCACCATAAAGAAGTAACTTGATTCCCATTTAAAAGGCTTTTTGAAAAACTCCATAAACCCCTTTGTAAACAAATATTAATCAGGTTCATGGTTAAATGCTATTATTTATGAAGGCCTGTCTTTGAATACACTGCAGACCTCCTCTGATTTTAGCTGTGTTTTGAACACTTGCTTTGCTAAACGAGACGTTAAACCAGGAAAACTCAGATTTTTCAAAACTTCATCTTGTCATCCCAAAGCAAAATATATTTCCAATAAACATTTATTTCCAGAGCAGATCTTTTAAAGTAGGACTATTAGGCTCTATGCAATATTTTAGCTGTCGAAATTGTGTAATTTATGAGGTAAACTTCTCTCAATTGAATAGCACGCATGGCAGCAATGGCTGACATCTTTCCTCACTGTTGGGAAAGTCTACACAGCTGCATTGGGTATTTCATCTTCAGTAAAGTGGGACTTTTTTCCCAAGTATCTTATTTTGTCAAGATAAGAATCTATTTCGTAATAAAAAAATAAAATGCATACTAAACTGTTAATGTAAAACACACAATAAAAGTATGATAAATTAAATATGTAACTACTGTTTATTATCCTGGTATATTTAATTAAGGAGGATTTGCCTTTATGACAGCTGAATGCTTGACAACTAGCTGATCCATTTGACCTTCCATTTACCTATTTAAAGGTGCATTTGTAAGAATAGGTCTATTCCAGATCATAAGTATGCAAAGGATGTGGCTCGGTATCTTAAAATTCAGACGTGGTACAAATACCATTTTTGGAAGTAAAGTGTTTAGCAAAGGGGTCATGCTTTACTCACTGACAGGAAATATGAACATTGTAGGTTTTCAGCTGTCATTTAATGCATCCAGTCCTGCCCTTGCATATTTCATAATTACACCTAAGCAATTTGGAATATATTCATGTCTAAAGTGACAAAGTCAGTAATTATGTCTGAGGCTCACTCTGAGATTTACAAGCTGAACGTTTACGTGCAGGAAATGAAATCAAGTTTTAAACTAACACAAGTGAAAACAGTGTGGTGGCTATTTTATTTCTTCACCTTTATTCCTCAGACTACATGGCTGAGGGTAAAATGGAAGCATGGTTCTTTAGTAAGTCGTACTGAGGATAGGTATAAGATATGATGAGAAACAGAACAAAGACACGGAATTTACAACTGCAAGGGCCATTTGTTGCACAGCAGAAACCGCTAATGAAATCCTAATCACTATTCAAGTCTGATCATTTCAGCTATTCAGCAACTAACTTTTGTTTAGGACTTGATAAATATATCCAAATTGCTGTGGCAGACCTCCCAGTTTATTCTTAAGAAACCATGCCAAACCAAACCAAACCGAATTGAAAAACAAAGTCCAGAACCATATTAACTTAATATTACTTTATACCAATCTTTTAAATAAAATGTAAGTGGAAGTCATTCTGCCGGTGAAGTTCCAGCATTCTGCAATTTGGTTTTAATCGAAACAGATAAAATCCTGAGATGAGGGAGAACTAGTAAGGGTATGGTTTGAAGACAGTGTCGATGTTTCTGTGGATCTGGTCTCATCTCTACAGGTATGCAGTGGCACAAAAGGAAGCTTGGAACTACAAGATACTGCATCTTGTCCTGCACTGTTGGAAAAAAAACCAACTTAAAAAAGTCATTGTTAACATAGATTTTTTTTTTTTTTTAAGTTTTCCTAATGCAAAAAGAGTCCAGTGTGAGTAATAGTGTCAAATTTGAACCCCCAGCCTCCTAATGAGAGGAATCTATGCACTAGCATGCTTCCAGTGAGATAACTGAGGAGACCATTGTTTCCTCACCATACACGGCTTTCGTCCTTGGTGGCTGAGCAATGCTGATTATTACAGTGGAGAACTGTGTACAGTGTGCCACAGCTGAATGGCTTCCATGAATAAGAAACCAAAGCCAGTCGACATATTCATTAGGTTCAAAGAAAGAAGTCTCAGAACTGTGGGAAAACTTTTGTTTATGTTGCTGGAGGGGAGAAAAAAAGATAGAGACCTCCATGGAAGTAAATTTGCAGATGGGAGTGTGCACATGTGCTTACGCAGAACCACTGGGTGGACTTTCACTTACACCACATGTGATGTCTCGTTTTGTGAGTCCATGTCTTAAAAGCATGGGTAACTTTGAATATGCTCAGATAATGAATGATTCAAGTTAAAGACGCTCTTAGGATCTGGGTTTAATTTATTTTTTTAAAATATGGGGTGTTTTTTTCTAGAACTGTTTGTCTTCAGTGGAGTTCACTATGACTTCTACTGGAGTAGCTAAAACTGAGGTGCACTTTTAATTTTCATAGTCACAGGAAAAAAACACAATCATTTCTAGCATTAGAAGGACTACTCAGAATTTCGTGACTACTTTAAGGAAATTAATTTTAGCAATGACTACCACAGGAGCTGAAAATACACCCACTGTTTGCATTTAGATGTTCATTATTTCTCCTATCAGTTAAAGGATGTTAGGATGAATTATTTATCCCCATAATGTAAAGATTCCCACTGACACATGGTTACCTTTCTTTACCATGAGATGATACAGTTTTCCTAATTCATTACAGACAGAGATTGTACTTTTAAGAGGTATGGCAGTCATATTAAGATGTCGATCCAGTTTTCTGGGTGGGAATATTGTGTTGGCTCATCAACAGAGCCTATAATGTTTCTAAGTAACACAGAAGTTCAGCATTTGCCTCTTGTTAGAGTAACAATTGAAAACATTAACTCAACTTGACAGTCATGCAACATATGCAAAATTTCATCCATACACCTCCTGAAACAAAAGACAAATATGGCTAAATCCTTTGATCTCTTGACCAACATGGGGGAGAAAAAAATAAAATAACAAACCACCATCTGTTGGGAAACCAATGTAATAAAAACAGTGGAAAGCCAGCTTATATTATAGACTGACTTAATTGAGGAAATGACTTATAAATAGAATTATTTCTTGATTTAGAGGCACAGGAGGAAACAAAACTGAAGGAGTTACTGAGCTCAGGTTTGGATAGATCAGCATCAAAGGAGCATTATTCATTGTGGGATTTACGTCACAAGGCTCCAGTTGACAGGGGCTGACCTTAGGAAGAAGAATCGTAAATGTGATTTCTGCCACTGAAGGGAGTGACCGCATTGTGTTCGTAGCTCAGGACCAACATCTTGTCAAATAATCTTTAAACAGCCAAGGTCACAATGCAGCAGTTTTTAGCTGTGGGTGATGATCTACATACAGACCACAGTGCTGTGAAATGCTGAACAGCAAACTAGCCAGTTATATTAAATACTCAGAGACAAGAACCTAACGAAGGCCTTGTTGGTGAACTAACTTCACTGGTCTTTGCGTGAAATTTTATGACAGCCAGCATGCTGTGAAGTGTCTTTCAGGCCTTTTTTAAAGTCTGTGGGATATATTTAACTCTCAGAGACATGTGAGTCTGAAAGCACTGCCTTTCCCATGTCTTCAAACCAACATAATATTTATAGTTTCTGCATGTTCACGTTGTGTGAGTTTAATGGTACACTGGCATGGTGACTGGCCTGCAGTCAGGCCCAGGATGGGCCCAGGGAGGCTGCGGATGGCCATGGCACAGGCTGCTCCGCAGTGATGGAGAGGTTCATGCCTGATCTCCTCAAACCTGTTCCTGATGTTGCTTCTAACCACAAGACTCTCACTGATTCAGAATTCCCAAAAAAGGGGGAATTTCCCCAAAGGAAAAATGAGAACTCTCATGCATATAGAAGCTTTCAAACAGGTTCAGGAAAGAAAAAGGTCACTTTCTACAATGGAAGGCCTCCTTGGTGTCCTTTCAAGCTCCTTAAGCATCTCTTTCTTTCATCAGCAGCACTTGTCAGCAACAGCATGACAAAAGTGGCTTCTCCACAGTGATTATATCTTATCTCTTTTTTAATAAAAAGCAAAGCAACTACAGGTGAAGCTACTATTTCCGTGAGTAAACAGCAGGTCACAGGTTTTTCCAGCAGTTGCCTGGTGGAACAGGAAATATTTATTCTTCTGCTTGTCTTGACCATCCTACTTTTATGTACAGACTCATAATGATATTTAAAAAAGCTTCCATAGTACTTTCCAGATGCTTCCTTACCTTTGCAAGATTTTGAGACTGAGTCTCTTCTCTGTCCTGTTATACAAGGACTGTCTTAAATTTGTTATCATCTAAATTCATTCAAATCATAAAATTCCACTAGTTCAGTAAGAAAACAATATTTATTTGACTAGTAATTAGTACTTTGCTTCCTAAGGAAAAAAATTACTGAATCGTGTAAGAAAGTGACTAAGAATTAATCCCATATACGCCAGACGCACAGAGAAGCTGGCTGGAAGAGGAAGGATCACTGCAAAACAAGAGCAAATAGAATTTACTCATTGTACACTTTGTAACTTTGCTAAATACCCTTACAAAGTATAAAGAATACATTTCCTTACCAGTATGCATACAACCTTTCATCTTTTTACGTCGTATATTTTGGTGACATAAGATAACACAAATAAACTAACAGTCAGTTATTTCAAGATCTCAAAAGTCTTATAAGAGAAAAAATCCTTCATCTTTCTTTAAACAATACTTTTGTGTGAATAGAGACCAGGTACAGGAATGTATGCTCGATTGCTGCAATAGTACCTGTCAGCAGGAAGAAAATACAATTTAAGGAACAGGCCATGTCTTAGACAGACACTGTATTTTGTGTGCAGAAGGAACATGGGACTGTGCATAGAATTATCTAAAAATAACAGATATGAAAGCAGTGTATAGACATAAATAATTATCTCCCTTATACATTCGTCCATATATCTTCTGCCATGAAGAGTTAATCAATTTACTGCTGAAATACTGTTGGAGATTAAGAGTCATACCAAAACAGGCAGTGTTTTAAATATTTGTGCTTGTCTCATATGCCTACAGCTTGTGTGATGCTGGAAATCAGACTAAGTGACTGCAGCAACTCTTTCTGTTGTCAAAATCTAAGAATAAACCTACTGGAAGTCACTTAGGAAAAAAAAAAATGTTTACTCTTCCATTCACGCTGAGTTCCAGCTTACATATCTTGTAACAACCTGTTTTCTGTTCATGGCACTTGGTAAGTCTGGAAATGTGCTGGCTTCTCTTGGAGCTCCTGGGCACAAACTGTATAGAATCTCTGCATCTTCCCTCAAGTACTGTTTCTGTGAGGGAAGTGTTCTGTGCCCTTCTGTTCCTTCCTTCACCTCTCTGTCGTTCATGTAAGAAAAATAATTCAGTGAATACGACCTGACTCAGATGAAATACATGCCTCTGACTCGTTCATGCCTCTGTGGACTGGGAGTAAATTAGTTATTTCCTAAGTAACTCATTTCATTGGAAAAGGGTGAGTAACCTTCCAACATTTCTTGGGAACTCAAGGAAAGACTAGTTAATGCCTGCTTTTTCTTTCTCTTCAGCTTCTGTGTTATTTGCTGTAGACAATTCACATATGGTTATTTTTATTTTTTTCCCAGAAGAAAGCTTTGTTTTTAAAAATATTTTTTCTGTAGCTCAGTGAGTCAGAAAATAATGTGAGAAACATTTGGATAAAAAAAACCAGTCACCATTGGAAAACTTAACTAAAAAGAAGTATTGTGCAGAATAAATAAATGTTATCATGAATTCACACCTATTAGAATTGGTGATGACTTGCTGTGTCATCTAATCTGTTTGAATTTGTGTACATTTGCAGTCATCTACAAGTCTGGACTGTCTTCTCACCTGTAGTGATATAAATCACAACTAGTGATGCAGTGCAGCATTAATTTGCATTTTAATTATTTCAGTTTCAAATATTGCACTGGTAATCATAATTGTACACGTTGTCCATCCCTAAGCAATTTCCTATTTAGTGTTCATATCAGATAGGTCCAGAAGGACTGTTGTACAACTTCTCTCCTGTATGATTATATATAGTTAAGAAACGCCTCCTGATTTTTGAAAAACTATGGATTCCTCCAAGTTGCAACATGGTCATACTCAGAGAGATATATTAATAAATGTTTGCAAGTACATAATCAGATGAGAACACATTACTCTCCATTAATGAAATATGATCCATAATGAATCTTGCATGGGAGTGCTAATAACTACTGTTAGGTTAAAGTGCTCAGATGTCACAGTATAACAATATCTGTCTTAGATGTGTATCATTATGGCAAGTAATTAAAGGTTACTTAGCTGTTAAATGGTTACCTTGGAGGAATCCTTCAGTAATGTGGCTTCAAATATGCCTTCACAATGAAATTAATTAAGTAAATTAAATATCAGCCTTGTAGTAATTATATGTGCAGAATATCAGGCATATAAAAGTATAATACAATTGGTCTGAGGACTTGAAGATATATCCATTTGCTATTAAGCATAAAACAATCTTGGTTGTTCTTATATGTAGAATAAAGCTGATGCATGTTAAAAAGAACAGCGACAAGACTGATGAAGAAAAATGGAATGTCAAAATTATCACAGTGATATTCCATGTGCTGCATAAGTGCAAAGCTCAAGTGGCAACACTCCGATGAGAGAAATATTAAAATTCACTTGGTCTTTCTCACACCTCTGCTGCTAGATGGAGTTAAAACCTGGTACCAAATGACTTGAGTTCTGCTAACAGCTCAGTCTGACTCATCACAAGGATGCTTTCAGGGATTACTAAGTTGCTGCCTTCTTCTGTATTTGATATAAACCACACCAGAAAAGTTGAGCAAGTGGCTTGATGTGGATATAAACATTTTTCGTCACCTCTTAAAGTAGAAATATGACATGGGTGCATCAGTGACAGATTTTGACTTAAAAAATAATTTCATCACATTATGTAAACTGGCAGTGACAAATATAAATAAAGCAGTACATTCTGCTTTTTTATTCTTTGTTTAAAGAGAAACGATCCACTAGATAAATAGATCCTTCATCTGAGACCTTTTTATATGTAAGCAAGAAGATGTAAAGTTCAGATTTCTTCTGTCCCAAAACATGGGCTTTGCTCCAGGCAATTACATTATTAAAATACCTTAAGTTTACTCTTTAAATATTTTGCCTAATTATGTCTTCTGATGAAACAGAAAAGAAATTAAAAAAAAGAAATATGTCTTATGCTGCAGAAAACTTTACTCGCAACACAGCTCAGAATGTATTAGCAGCAGAAAAAGCAACATGAAGAATTTGTGATAGAAACTTGGTGTTTTTTTTCATGTTCTGATATGGTTTTTTTTATGCCAGTGAGATAATTAACAGTGGTGGCACCTTCTTATCAGTGATATGGAAAACTGCTGCACATTTTGGTTGAGGATGACAACGGTGTTGAGGATTCTTCTGTAGTTCTCAGGCTTCTGCCAAGGACAAGTCATTTGGCCTTAATTGGTTTTGCTCTCTGCAGTTCAGATTTCTTAGAAGTTGAAGCTTCAGTCATTGTCATGTGAAAATGGTCCTGCATCCCCAGGCCAAAAAGAGTCCCCAGAGAAGGTAACTAGAAGTTGTGAAACTATTTGTCCACCAGATAATATTTAGATGCCCCTCTGGACACTTATGGGCCAAGCCTACATGAAGTTATCATATGTAGGAGTGAAAAAAGAGTCTTAATACTCAGATTCTCATAGTATTGGTCAGTTCTCTGTGCTGCAGCTTCTCAGATAATACAGATTTTTACCTCTAAGGCACAGTAAAAATATACTGGTTGATTCAGCCTGATTTCAAACCTGGAGACAGTTTTTGAAAGGGGATTAGAAAACAGTGTAAGAGAGGAGGGAAATTAGAAAACAAAGAGTGTAAGAGAGGAGGATTATCTTCCAGTGAGTTCTTTTGCCCTGAGGTATGAGTTGTTTGGTTTTTTGTGGGGTTTTTTTGGTTTGTTTGGTTTGGTTTTTTTTTTTTAAATTATGAGCCAGTATGTAATCAGAAAAAAAAATGGCATTGATTACTTTTCAAAGCAGTGACTCTCTGATCATTTCATCCTATACTTCCAGCTTGTTTGAAATATGGAACCAGCATAAAACCTGAAAGCATTTGCCATTGGTATAAATCAACATTACTCTGTGTAGCCAGTGTTTATTTACAAGCTTGCAAAGGGTTTCATAAGGGATATCCGTGCACCTCCAACACAAACCATGTGTCAAACAGCAGAAGACTGCAGAGCAATAGCACCATTGTTTTTTCCCTTTACTTGATCCAAGTTTCATTTTCTGTTTGGCTAAGCATCAATGGTCATGAAGGTGATTTATCAACAATAGTCATGGTGGCATATTTAATTTAATGATAGCTGGTTGAGGTGCTTAACTTCATTTACTCTGAATAACAATTTATTTTATTCTGTTTTAACAAACCTTTCTGTTTATGCATTTCATCATCTTTTGTTATAAGAAACAGGGATCTCATTTCATTATTTAAGTGCGGGAGTAATGAGAAAGTAAGTCTTCATTAACTTACTGTTGCTGTATCAAGGGGCTTTCCTGGAATACTTACTGAAGAAGAACAAATCCGTTGTAGTCAGTAGAGTATAGTCTGGATCATTAATTTTGATTCCTAATTAAAAATCTGTGAAACTTATACTGAATTTATTATATTGAAAGATTGGGCATCATTTATGATGGAATGGTTTGGGTTGGAAGGGGTCTTAAATATCATCTGGTTCCAACCCCCATGCCATGGCACCTTCCATTGGACCAAGTTGCTCAGATTCCAATTCAGCCTGGCCTCAAAAGAAAATTACTGCTACTGAACAAAAAAAAGGCCACATTCTTCCAACAGGCATAATATAATGGTAAATAATTCAGACTCAAGTACAAGATGTACATAGTCTCTTAAAGACTGGTGGGGATAAACAGAGAAGTAATGGGTAAAGTTGACTTTGTTTAACCTCAGTTAAGAAAGGAAACTAAAAAATGAGAGTTTGGACAACAAAGTGGAAGCTTTGATTGTGAAAGAGCTCTCTGCATGACTTAAGCATTGTCCATAAGGAAACTTGTGAGTGTCTCATGAATTCAGTGCAAATCTCTGCACAGGCACTCTCATTTCAGTTAAAGTAGCATTTCAGATCTGGTTTTAGCTGCCTGAAAGTAGCTGAAAATAAGCTGCTCTTAAACTGAGCTCACTGTGTCGACACAGAGTGCATGTGTTTACTGGAATCTCATTATGTTCAAACATAGGGATACAAGTCTGCAGATTAGTGCTTGCCCTGAAAAGGCTGTTTAGCCTTTCAAAGGATTTTGCAGGAAAGCAAGCTGGAGTACGAGCCCTTTCTGCTTGTCATTTGTGGGTTTGTGAATTTAACTTTTATTTCTTTGTGCAAATGTGTTTTCATACAGACATTGAAAAGCCATGACCCTCTGTTAAAAGGATTACCTCGAAGGGAGATAGTAAGACTACAGTGTAAAGGATGGTTAATGCAGAAATGCTAAATCTTGCTGTACAAAGATTATAGCACAATAAATTTTTTAACTCAGGGTACTTTCCTGACATTATAAAAACAGTCACATATCAGAATCACAAAATAAAAGTCTTTAAGAGAGGGCTAAAAGAAAACAAAGGAAAATATCTGCTTTTTTTTTTTTTTTATTTTGGTAGAATGATACAGAACCTCTTAAAAATGTGTTTTCTTTTAGCTGACATTGTAGCAAATAGTTTAGATAACACTTAATGACTTAGATATTATTTTTGCAATCAGTATATTTCATGGGGTATTAACGATAATAAATAAGGAAATACTTTAAAACAGATAATAGAAGAACATAAAGGAAGCTGAAGATATCAGTTGCTTACTAGAAGCCTGGCATCTTACTTATATGAAGCAATGACCCACTGACACATGACCCATTTGAATAAGAGGAATCAAATCCCAGTCTAGAATTATTCTTTGGTGGAAAAATTCCCAAAAAAGAACAGAGGTGTTTTTAAAACTTACATCTAGAACATTTTTTCTTTTTTGTTTGTCTGAATAGTGAGCAGTATGGTCAGAAAAAAATCCAGAATTAACCCTTCTAAAACTTCCCAAAGAGATACAAGCAATATACTTCGGTGCTAACTAGGATTTCAATTACTGCAAGAGTTAAACTGGAGCAGTAGTTAAATAACTGTGGTGAATAGCCCAAGCTTCCCAACCTGCTTTTTTCTCTTTTGGGACTGCTGCTTCTAAATCATTTGGTCTCCTCTAGGCTCACAAGACTAAAGTAAATTTCCATAAAAAGGGGTGTGATAAATTGCAACAGCAGTTGCAACTGCACCCAAAGATTTCACCTAAAAAGCAGAAATGATATAATAGTTTGTTAAACAGGGGAAAAAAAAGGTTGGATTTGAAGGTTCATGCTAGAGGTAAAGAGGATTTTCTAGCCATCTGGTAAGAGGTGAGATGAGAAGAGATGTAAGAAAAAGCATAAAGAGGTACCATTCTCATTGCACAGGTGAAGGAATGAAACATAATACTGAATTTAATTGTAATAGCTAAACTTTCAGATTATTTCATTGAAAAGAGATTGCAATGTTTTTTCAGGATGTTTCAGTGAACAGTTGGAGACAACGAATATGAGAACTGCATATTTGCTTTAAACTTGCTTTTAAAGCCAAATCTCTGATGCATTGTCATCACTGACTACTTTTTGTTGTCTGTAGGGCTAGCATTAGGTTTTATGTGCCAATGTTAAATTAGAGAATTAATTACCTATGCAGTTAAGTGTCCAGTAAGGTGCTTTTATAAAAAGCAGTCTCAAAACCTCATTCAGAATGAACTTGAGCAAATTATTTCAATGTTTTCAGGGAGATTGCTCATATATCTGAAGTAAAACTGATACTGATAGCTTTCTGCATTTAGATGCTTCTAAAGAGCAATTTGGTTTTGAGTTTTATAGGCTCTCCATAGGCAGCATCACAGGCAGGACATGGAACAGCAAAAGGAGAGAGATTTGGGGTTGCTTATAGTGCCAGAGAACACAGGTCATGAAGTAGGGGAGAAAAGATGGTGAGAAAGATGAATAGATGCCAGCAGAGAAGTATGTTGGAAGATTGGAGTTGTTCCAGATTTTGCTTTTTTCTGATGTGAAGGCAATTTATTCTCTACAGACTTAGAATACAGCTTATTTCAGAGGCCAGAAGTCATTTTACCTGATTTAATTCACCTGAAACATACTCAGTTCATATAGTCATCCAGCCTTATCTGTAGTCAATGGAGAGAATTCCACATCTTCAGAAATAGTGCTTATCCTTCACATCTACCATAGCACATGAGATGTTCATGACCATGAAATAAAAATAATAAAATAAGATGAAGCAGGCACTCAGAAGCAGTGCATTTCAGAAAAGTTCCTGGATATAGATTTATATTTCTCTGAACTAGAAAGAATAAAATTATACAAATTGAATCCAAGAAGGGAACTCAGGAAGCAGTGTGAAATTTCAGTTACAATTTAATTGTACAAGACTTGAGGCAGATTATTGTCCATCTTAAAACAATCCACACCAGCCATCCAAAAAACACATGGACTTAGGTATTCTGTCAAACTTAGATTTTAAGGTTTACACTCATGACATGTAAATCTACCAGAAGTCTTTGGAGTTCTTCCATTGTCACCTAAGACAGTAGATAAAATCCCCATGCTGGATTTCCTATAAATAGCTAGAAACTGATGTGATGGCAAGGTAGATAGCAGTTGAAAGGTGGGAATGCAGCAGAAAGAAGAAAGCATGTGGCCATTGTAAGCAACCCTGGTCTGTTTTGCATCCTTTTTATTGTTACTTCATTTTCTGTTTGCAACTTGCAGTTATTAATTTTCTACCAGTAATCTTCTACTTTAGCTGCTCTGTAAGCGAGTATCCTTATCATAGTGCAATTTGTAATAAATTAGTTTTTAACTTCTTATATTGGTTAAGAAGATTAACAGTGTAGAATTTAAAACCTGTGACCAAAATTTGATGAGACGACTTAAAATGAATGACATTTGAGATAGAAAGAGGCTTCTGAATACCAACAGACAAAATCCAGACAGCAGGAAAATAAGGTTAAACCATGATATCTGAAGGCATTTCACAAAAAAAAGAGAGGAAATGTGTGACATATGGTATTGAGTGAGGCACTTGAGTCTAAAAATGTTTTAAAAGACAGCTGTTAGTTTGCATGATTAAAAAAGGGAAAGGAAGGATATTATGATATATCAAGAAGCAAGGAAGTTATGAAACCAGAGGTGGACTTGTTGGATATTTGTTTGCTTTTCTTATCCAGTGGTTTCTAATGTTTTTATTAAATTTATCTTCAAATTCAACCTCCACCTCTATCTTCCGTTCTGTTTCTCCCAGTGACATCAGTGCTGGCTACTAACACAAAAACTGGGTGGATCCTTGAACCTTGAAACCAAATCAAAGAACAGTTTAGGGAAAGAGATAATTACATATCAGCTCTTCTTCCCTACAATATGTTTAAATAGATTAGATTATTTTAATAAGCGTTGGAAGTGATGGTAACATTTAGAATAATATTGTCATGTGAATCTCCACTGGCTGTATATGAATCATAGAAGTCAGTGAAAAAAATCCCAAATTTGTCTCTATGAAATACTGTTGTATGCATTATCTGATCTTTATTCTAAGCTAAATTACTTACTCCTTTTAAAACTTTGTTTGTATGATAGTTTGGTTAATTAAGTTGCTTTAGAGCTGGAAATCTGTGAGAGGGATTTTTTGCATCCACTGCTAGTTCTTGTAAAACTCCAGTGAATAGAAAACAAGTGGCAGTTTGCATATGGCAGTTTGTCCATGCATGGGGAACCCAACAGAGATATTCCTTGGGAATTGCTGGGAGACTAAAGGCTAACTGGGCACAAAAGCTGATGTACTCTCCCCACCACAAGTGATCCTTACCAATTTTACTTGGCACACTGTGCATAGTTTTGCATGTGCTGAGTAAGCTCAGTTGCCATTAACTTGACTGGGATTTGAGGCAAGACTATATACTTTTGTTTATGGCGCTGGACAAGGCTCAGGAACTAGAACATTAGCTTTTTGCTTTGGCATAGATTTCCTGGATAAATTACCTAGTTTCTCTCTGCCTCATTTCATCAGAACAGTCCAATCTGTTCAGACCAAAGGCTCATTTAGCCCAGGACCTCGGTTCTCACCGGGTCCCATAATGAATGTCAGCGGAGGAGAATGAGCGGCGAGCAGGCAGCAGAGCTTAGTGATATCGTCTCCCAGGCTCCAGCACTGGTTGTTCAGGGATTTCCTGAACCAGGGGTGGAATCTCTGTGTTTAGTGTTTTTCAGTGACTTGGTTTTGATAAATTAGTACTGGCATTTCTTGAGCTCATATATCTTTTAAGTATCCACTGCATCCCAAGTCCTACAAATTGCAACATGGGAGGAACATCCCTTTATTTTATTTTAAACCTTCTGCCTGCCAGTTTCTCATTTTAGAAAAAAAACTGAAAATACTCTTCTTTTCTTCTTATTTCCTCCAGTGGGTATGTTTTCTGAGGTATACGACTGTAACTTCATGCAGTACTGAAAATGCAGGAGTGCCATGCATTTATAGAGGCATAAAGACACTGTTGGTTTTGTTCTTTATTTCATTCCTAAAAACTCCATACGTGAAACTTGAAATTTGCTTTTTCTGACTGTTACCGGGCATTGATCTCATTCATAAAAAA
>WEKY01036130.1:80033-109110 GCA_013390045.1 Picathartes gymnocephalus
ATTGCAAGGTACTGAATAGTAATAATAATATTAATAGTAATAATATTAATAGTAACAATAATAATAATGCTTTCCTGATGCAGTTGAAATTGAATTTGAGGATGTGTATAAAATAGTAAGTCACTAATTCTTTGGGTAGGAAAAACAGAATTTAGCATCATGTCACGTACTAATCTACAGCAGTGGCGCATTTCAGAAAATAATAGTAAAAGATAGGTTTTATCTTTTTTTCAGATAAAAGTTTCACATTTCTGCTTCTTCAGTTACTATTAATCTGATGTATTCTCAGTGAAAGCAAAAAGAATTCAATAAACCCATGAAAATTAATATGAAAATAAATCATATGTGAAGTGGAACAGAAGAGACACGAGCTGTTTATGTGCATTTTTGCCTTTGACCAGCCTTTAGCACATACTGATTAGGAGATGGGCACAATTACCATATCCTCACCCGGTGGAATTTGACTTCCTTGAAGCCACAAACCCCACTATGACTCACATACACTGCACTCTTTTAGTTCAAATTACTTTTTAATGTTCTTTCATCAAATAATGTTGCTTTTTCCTTATTTTTTTTTTTATTTATTTATTTTTTTTTTTATTTTATTTCACAGGACAACATTTTTAGAATGGAAGAGTCACATTTTGAAAATGGGCGGGGGAAAAGCCCTTATGATCCCAAACTGCTGACAGCTTCACTTTTAGTAGGTAGGTGCCACATAACAAGTTCAATGAGATGTGCATTCACTGTAAATAATTTGCCATTTTCTGCTTTTTTTTTCTCCTTGCAGCACCTATGATAGGCTTTTGTTTTGTGCAATGTATTTCCAGGTTAAAGTAATTCTGGTATACTTTTAGTACAATTGACACAGGTGTCCTGAGGTGTAACCTAAGATTCAGGTATCACAAGAGCTGCTTTATACCCCTGCAGGACGTTGATTCTCCAAAGTGTTTTTCTTCCTCACATCTAGGTGGAGGCATTTTAATCACCCAGTTTACAGGCTGGCCACACTGGTGGTCACACAAGCACAGCTGAGAGCTAAGTGAGAGCAGGAATAAATAAATCTTTACATCAGTTTGTCTGCCAAGGAATGTCTGTCACCCACCTTTACCTTGCATGTGAACTGAAGATCAATGAGCAGCCACAGGTCTAGGCCCTAAGGTGATGTTTCAGCTGAAAAGATCTGTCTGACAGTAAATAAAATTAAATTCCTGGCCAGAACAAAAAGATTTAAATAAATTGTTTCTGAATTGGTAATACTTCATTTCATGATATATGTAAATATGGAGCAACTGGACTGTGTCAATCTAATTGAACTAATGCAATTTATTGAATTTATCTAATTGATTTAACTTATCTAATTAAATTAAATATGTTCATTGTTATTACTTCACCTCCACAAAAAAGGCAAAAGATGTTTTGTGAGACTAAATTAGGAGGAAACAGATTCTTCTTTTCCTACACCTTTGCCTAGGCGTAGCCGCCTTACCTTTAACATCCTTACATGTAACTTTCTGGAAATTTATTACAACTTCAAGCCCAACAATAGTTTCAGAAAATTGGAGATCCTGTTATCTCAGAAATCTTCAGGAAATGACACATAATGAGATACATTGGATTCTTCAGGCCTTTGTCCACATTGTTAGCCTAGGGCCTTGCCTACCGTCTACCCCTATTATATTTACATTGCATTTAAAAATTAAGCTATTCAAAATAGCAACAAAAATTTAGTCCTAAGTGTGCCTCATTTCCTGATCTTAGGAGCTCATAATCATCCCAGGTGATGAGCTAACCTGGGGACACACACTTTTTAACAGGAAAAACAGGAAAGACATCCACATCTTGCTCCAACTTGTACCCTGTACAAACAGAAAGGAAAAAAAATGTGTTTAAAAGGCCAGTGTATAAATTGGTGCCTGGAGCAACTTGAATTTGTGGCAGAGCTACTCACAAGCAAATAGCTTTACTATTTACTTTAATATACAGTAAAGAAGAGAATGATGACAAGCCAGTATTACATGGTGTACCCGGTATGCAACTGCGCAAAGTCAACAATGCTTTCCACATTCCTTTTTTTTTCTTTTTTCTTTTTCTTTTTTTAATTTATTTTTTTTCACTTAGTCCAGCACAAATATGATTATCTTGTTTCCCTTGGCTTAGATTTCATATCTTTAAAACATCTTTCCTTTCTTGAGCCCACTTCCTGTCACTATAATTTTCACTCCACGTATACTTCCTTCTAATAAGGAGTAGACTGAGCAAGATCTTTTGTTTTGAATCAGGCCTCAGTTAGAGCCACTGGGTTTAATAATACAATAGAAAATTGTACAAATTGAGCATTCGAAGCCAGTGACTAATTTCTACTTCAGTCACTTGTACAAAACTGAGGGTGAAGCTAAAATCAGCATTCCTGCATCCTGAACACGAGCAGCCTTTCTTCTCTGCCTCCTTAGAGTTGCCTCACAGCCACACTGCATTACTGATTATGATGTTGTATTTACTTCTTCCACCCTTTTCTGCAGAGTGTGTATTTCAGAGGGTGTATGCCAAATTCACTGCTGGTTCTTCGACAAAAAATAACTTCTCTGCCAAAACCCCTTGTGTTTTATGGTAAAATGATGACCCAAGGCAAAATGATTTCGTCCCTGCAAAACAGTTGAGGAACAGGGGATGAACTGACCAAGTAATGTCTTGGTCCAACTGCACTTGGAAGTAGGGAGCACAGGAGTGAAGCAGGGAGTGTGGACTTGAAGGCCAGAGGAGCCTCCTGACCGCAGAGGTGTCGCAGCAAGAAGGACGTGGATGCACTGCTTCTTCCTCCTCCCGGGCTGAGCTGTAACTCTGCTGCTCCTGGCCCCTCATGTGCCAGAATATTTGTCCTCGTAAATGACCATGGTTTATCTAAGATGTAAGAGGATAGCTGTATAAAAGAATTCTCCAGCACTCATTAAAATTCAATGTTATAGTTAGTAATGCAAAGTAACTATCAAGAAAGTAAAAAAAAAAAAAAAGCCTGGGAAGAATAATTTAGATGGTTACATACAGGAGGGAAACGTTATCTCTCTTCTTCATCAGAAACATTAAACAGATATTTTGCAAAGGGTGGAAGAAGAATATGTTTTTGACACCATAACTAGAAAGTAAATTTTAGGTAAGTGAAATGTAGGAATTTGGGAAAAACATGAAGGTTAATTTGCAAAAAGTAACTTCAGGTCTTTAATAGGAATTATCACCCAGGAGGCCTATTCTGTATTTCAGCTGAAACAAACTCTTACCAATGTAAAGAGGAGCTTCAGTTTTCCTCTCTCCTAAAAAATCAATAGTATTTGAAAAAAAACCAAAAACAAAATACCACACTAAAGTAAAACCAAAATAAACAGTTCATCATTTTTAAATTGTTCCAGGATTTTTCCAGTATATGTTGCTTGTTCCATCCACCTGCAAACATTTTTCATTATTTTTTTAACAGTTGTTCATTAAGGTTAGTTACTGCTACACTACTCTAAAGTAGATGCCAGCTGGGAACGTGATATAACTGGTTCCTAGTAATGTAAGACACTATGCAGCCATTCCCATCTATGTGCTGCTAACTAAACAGTCTCCATTTGAGTGGGCTGATGCATGAAATGTAGTGACTAAGAAATCCCTGGGCACCACTTATGAGCATTCCAATGCGGGAGAAAAATGAGAAGCAGCATGGTTTCCAAGGAATATAATCACAGGAGAAAATATCACTGAATGTGTTAGACTAAAGGAATTGTATTGGGATAGTTGGAAAAGAAAAAAAAACCAAACCCTTCAGAGAAGGAGGCAGTGTTGTCCCAATATCAGTTTGTTTAAGGAAATGACCATTTGGGATTTTCAAAAGCTTTGGTTATCCAGAATCCTCAAAGCTGGTTATGTTCCTGAGTCTCATGGATTGTTTTGTTTTCTTTTACAGTTCACAATTTCTTCTAGAATTTAACGATTATTTAATTTTTCATTCTTAAAAATCAGTTTAGATGCCTTAATGCTCCCAAATACATATTAATGTGATCTGAAAGACAGTGGCATTTCACCAGTTAAGAACTTTAGTATTCTATTTCTTAGAAATTAGCTACTAAGTACATATGAGGTTCAAGATTTTAAAATTGCTCTACTTTCTAGGCAGTTTTAGTTGTTGACTTCAAAAGAAGTGAAGTCAAACCACCCCTATGTCTGATAATCTTAAGTTTAGTGAATAAACCTTTTAACCAAGGATAGATTTCATTTGTGAACCCTTTTACCATTGAGAGCAATTGTGACATTCAAGGTTGGTTTTGCCTATATTCCTCATTCGTTCAACTTCCTTATTACTTCCAAAGGAAAGTTTACAGTTCTATACTGTCCACAAATTATTTTCTTTCAGAATGCAATATTATTTAAAAGCTGAATAGAAACAATTTATCAAATTGATGCATATTTCATAGTTTTTAATATCTTTATATCTCATGACCTTGGGGAATTATTCAGAGTTCTGTGCTGTTTATATCCAGTACAGACAAAAATAGTTCCTCCCATCCAAAAATCGGCATTACAACGGATTTTAATTGTTGCCTCTATATTTGGTAAAGTCAATATATGTTTTTCTGTTTACATTCATGTGTCAGCATGCTACTCCTTTATGATAGGTGTTTTTTTGTCCAAAACACACTTTTTTTCCTATGCAAACAACTGAGGGACATCCTTTAGTTCTGCACAGTCGTTCCTTTGTGCTGCTGGGCTGGAAATACAAAGTGCCTAGCTTTTTTCATTGTTTTTTTTTCCTCCTTTATTCTTTCCCTTCAATAAATGTTTGTCAGTTTTCAAGCTATTAATTTCCACTTTCTTCTTAAAGTTTATAAAACTTCTTTTAAAACTGCGGACGATAAAAATAATACAATGAAGACTATCCATGACATGAAAGAATCATTTCCCAGACTAGCAAGGAGTAAATTTCAGTCCAAAAGAAGGTACGCACAGGGAAATAAAGATGAATGTACTTCTAGCTAGACAGGAGGCAAAATCCTCATATAGCTGTTGCATAGTACTAACTTGAAGGATGTGCACATCTGGGATGACTTGAGGCTCACCCTGAATTTTGCAAAAATTATCTAAAGCCTTACAAAAATAAATGGTATTCCTTGGTATTTCTGTCTGGAAGAAGTCAAAATCCCCTTTTTGCATGACTACAGACCAAACTGCAGGCGTTGTTCTAGGTATGTTAAAACTTGGAGGGGCTTTAGTTGGGAGGGTAGAAAGGTCAGACAGTTCTCTACAGACCCTTCCTCATCTGAAACATGCTGAAACCAGTTATTGGCAAAACTTTTATCCTGTCACCACTGAAGAAAAATTATCAGCCACAAGAGCCTTGTAGTGTCCTTTTGGGTTGAGCTGAATCCAGCCTGGAAAATATGTTAATTTCAGTGGTGTTTATCTATCAAGTTAAAAACAAAGGTGTCAAAAAAACCTTACAATTCTAAATACTTCAAATATATTATTTTGATTAGTTTTCAAACTGTATTTGGTTTAATTTTAACAATACAGAATTAAATATAGATTTTTTTTTTTGACTGATTGACCTTTAGATCTGTTGATAACTGAGAAGAAAAATAGGCCTTGTTGGTTTTTCCTTTCGCCTTTGATTTCTATTGATTTATCAGAACTCACTGGGGATTGAAAGACAAGAAAGTGAAGATAAGGTTAAAGAAAGGGTAAGCGTAGCATCAAAGCCCTTTTCACAGGCAAAAAGGTTTTATGATCTTTAAAACCTCAGCTACATACTCTGTACATAGTAATCACTATAATTAAGTGATTGTCTCCCCTTCAAAAAAAGTTGAAAATGACATAAAAGAATGATAAATTGTTAATTAATGATATGCTGTTCTGTTTCCCTTCTGATTACACCTCCTGCTGGGCATGACTCGTCTATTTGCTTCTAATCTCTGCTGTGAATTCATTCAATTCGACGCCTTTCTGCTATCATGTTTTCACCCTTCCTGACTTTCATGACTACCATATGGTACAGAGCCACTGTAAGTTCAGTGGCTGATTTCATGGTGTCAGTGTTCAGGGGAAAATATGCCAGTGATATCCAGTAGGCGTGCTTGGATCTGGTTGTCCCACCATGGAAATACTTAAAATTGCCATGAAAATTATAAACTTGTTCCTAAGAGGGTGTTTTAAAATGAGGATATGGTAGAGTTCATCATGACTATGAAAAATGTATTTCCTTAGCTAAAGAAAGAGTTATTTTATCAATAAATTCTAATTTGTCTTTTTCCCAAGGGACCCGTGTAATTTGGGTAGCTTGAAAGTAGTAGTTGGAAGGAATAATGCTTTTTAATTCCATATTAACAGTATAGGGTACGTTATCTCATTTCACATACAGATGTAGAACACAGTCCTAAAAATGCATTTTTAGCATTTTTGATTCAGAGTGATTTCAAGTACAAGCTCTAAAATAATGTCAGAAAGATACGTGTTGTACTTTGACTCCTGTTTCTTTTCTGTGGGTCTCATTATAATGTCATTATTATTACACTCTCTACCAGTTGGCAGGTATTTAACTTGACCTGCTCTTCAGAATTTAGTCAGTCTCTCTCTCTCCCTCTCCCTGTCTCCTCTGTAGCACTTCTAGCTGGCTGAGGAGGAACACACTGGGACAAGTTTCATTTCCAGCTAGGCTTTGTATATGCCATTTATGGGCTGAAGTATCATAGGTCAATTTTTAGTTCATTTGTTCACTGTGAAATGCATGGGGGTCAAAGTAGCAGGGAATAATCTCGTTTATTCTCTCCCTTAGCTGTTGCCCTTTGCCAGTACCACAGTTACATAGGTCGCCAAAGGAGAAAGGCATGTTCTGACCTTCCTGTAAAATACACTGTTTTCTGAGGATCCACTCAGAAAAAAAAGAGTAAAAAACCAAACCAAACCAAAACAGCAACAACAACAAAAAAAACCAGCAACAACAACAAAAAAAAGAAAAACAAACAAACAAAAAACCAAACCCAAAACAAAACAAAAAACCCCCTCAAACTGACCAAAGTAAAAACCACATAATTTCTACAGGAAAAATTGAAGAGACCTAAGGACTTCCTGAACCAAAAGTGTCTGAGCTGGACTCTTCATTTCCCAGAGTCACATAAACCCAGTTGGTTGGAAGGAACCTCTGGAGGTCTCTAGACCTAACTCTTGTCCTAAACAGGGCGATTTCACAGTTAGTTGGGTGTTCTGAGGCTGCATTCTCCTGCCTGCCAGGGTAGGTGCACTGGCTGCTTGTTTCAGCCTAAGAATTCAAACATATTTTTGCAAAGTGCACCAGCAGTCAGCAGACACAGCTCATTTGTGAGAGGTTACAGTTAAGCTCTGCAGTGAGAAATTGGGTCTAATCATCTCTTTTCAGTGACAATACGTTACATATGGCTTGTTGTTTTGTAACTTACTCATTATCCCTATTAGCAAAATATGAACATATGACAGCTTTCTCTGACTTACCATGACTGGAAAATTGAGGAATGTTGCTTACAATTATGTCCTCCCACAGATGGAGAACTGTACTCCGGCACAGCAGCAGACTTCATGGGCAGGGACTTTGCCATTTTCCGAACTCTGGGGCATCACCATCCCATCAGAACAGAGCAGCACGACTCCCGGTGGCTAAATGGTATGTAAAATGTACCTTTCTCTGGTTACACTCATCCAGCCATTAAAGGCTAGCACACAGCTTCATTCCAGCAACATCTGTGACATATACACTCTTTTATTTCAAGCAGAATTTTGTCTTAAACCAGTTAAACTAATCAAAAATTATTTATAAACAAGCATTTTTGGTTTAATTACCCTGAGATTTGTGGAGCGTGATTAAATTTAAAACACACACAGACACTACGAGCAGCACAGTCATGCAAGTTGGACAGAAGCTCAAGGCTTGAGGCATCAGCCACACATCAGCACAAAGTAGCTCCAGGGCCTCGGGCAGGATTCTGCCTTGTATAAGCTTCTGACAGTTTTGCTGGATTGAAGGGGACACTGGCCACATCCACCAGAAAGTCAATCTGCAGAACTACTTGAGCAAGCCAAAGTTGTCAAGAGTTTGGAAAAAGAGAAGAGGGTCCTGGGCATTCCAAGTGATTTGGTTTCAAAATATCCAATAGTTTGGCAAGGCACAATAGCTTACATTATTGTATGGATATTAGTAATCAAGCCTGTGGTTGTTTATTTGCATGTCTGAGGAGGAAAAGATAGTTTCAGAGAAAATCTGATTTTGGCTTCGTGTACCAAAATACTTTAGAATGCATCTGAGTACTCTATCCAAGTTCTACTGAAGTCAAATTTCCAATAGCTCAAATGGAATTACACTTGGCTTTAGCTATACAAGGATATGAGCATTTTGGAAATGAGAATCATTGTCTGAAAAAGCTGATGTTTGAATTAAGTAATATTAACTGTAGTTGCTGAGTTAATTTAAATTTTCATCTTTTAAGAGTTAACTAGCTCTACATTTTCTGTACATAATGCTTGCACCTGCAGTCCTGTTTTTGAATTCACAAATTATTTTATTCTTAGACATATTTTTGCTTCTAGCCATTATTATTTATGTCTCTGCTGAGGTTCAGGCTTTCTTATGTGGTTTTGCAATTTGGTGCAAACTGTTCACACAAATTTTAATGTATAAGAGCAGAGTATGTTTTAAAACACAGTTTGTTATTAGCTAGTCAAGGCCTTCTAGTATCAAACTGGATACCACATTAGCTGCATATACATCAGCCCCTGACTCATAATTAAAACCACAAGATGCTATTGCAAGTTGGATTAACTCTATGTGTGACACGCGTTGGACACATATATCATATAAGTGCGTATATGACAAGTATGGATCTGTATTTTAATATTACAAGTTTATGAATGTGATGTATATTCTGTTAAATTCAGTATTGCTACAATTCCTGTGGACTGTTATCTGTCTGGAGAACAGATTCAGGTCTACAACGTTTCAGTTCTACAATCTGTGTTTGTCCAGGAACCCAAAAATTGTATTCATTGGGTTATCTTATTATGACAATAAACAAGATTTCTGGACTTCCGGAAACAATAAAGTACAAGGGTTATAGACATACCTATCTATCTTGATACCTGGTAGAGTATTAATGTGTTAAAGATAACCAACATCAACTTTTGTGATGATAGTCATGATGACATTTTAGAGCCCAATCATGCAAGGAAAATCTGCTTTTGTGCAGTAGATTTGCACAATAACAGCTGAGTCAGGAGGATTTATGCAGTGGGAAAGTGCAGCCATTGTCCACAGGCCCTGTACTTCACTGCTGAAAATGTGTCGTTCCTTTGTGGATTGGTTATCAGTCTTTCAGCAGTAAATGTGAGAACTGCTTTTCCCAAATTAGCACTAAGGTTACGTCTGACAGGGTGCAGAAACCACAACTGCTTTGTGCTCAAGGTGGTGAGGAGAAGACAGCATTTAAAGAGCTGATGAACCTCAAGCCTTCTTGAATTTAAGTATTTTTCAAAAAGATCATAAAAGTAGAAAGACAGAATTTTCTATATCACAGGGTGAAGGTGATTTCCAACTCTTAAGTAAAGTTCTTGCACTATATTCCTGTATGGAAAGTTTCAAACTTAATTTAAAACAAGATAAGAATCAAATTGAAACCTTGGAAATTATTCTCGTAACTGTCCATAATTTAATAGAGAATGATCCTTAAGTACATTTTTGAAATCTCTCTCTCTGCTGCAACTTAATACATTTAGCATCCTAATATGGAAAGACTGGCCTAAAATCTGCACTACAACATTCCTATTAAAGGCTCTGAGGCATTACTGTTAATTTCCCAGTGATAAGATCCTGGCAGCCTTTCCCCACAGCACTCCTTATTTCAGCATCTAACATGGAAATCCAAAAACGATAATGGTTTGGGTTTGAAATTCTGCAGGCATGCCAGTCCTTTGATTATTGTTTTTAATTTGTCATTTTTCTTTTAAAAATGTAATTATGAAAGAATCTCTGTGTTTGCACGTATTTAAAGTGGATATACTTTTAATGAAACAAACTCTCATTGAAGAATGAAGTGTAGACTGCTTTCTTAAAGATCTATACAAAATACTTTTGAACCTTAAGCTTGCAGACCTTTATAAGGTTTTTAGTAAAGGCGTGGATTTCTGTGTAGTGGTGGGTTTGCTTTCCTAGTTGCTTTTTACAGTGTGCTTAGCCTCAGGTGAAAAAACAGTATTCTAAGGGGCATATACTGAAAGCTGCAGAACAGCAGTTCTGATCAAACTTAGAGACAAATTCTCATCCCTGTAGAGTTTAATAGTTAGGTGATGAGGCATCCAGTTCGAAGACTTTGCTAGTGTTTACTTCAATCAGAGCAGGAGCTAAACTGCTTTTTCCATACTAAGGCTAAGGTCAGAGCTGACAGGGTGCAGAAAACACAGCTGTTTGGTACCAAAAATGGAGAGGAGAAGACAGTTGCACATGGAGAGCTTGCAAACTTTTCCCAGAAATTAAATCTTGCCCTGAACTGGCATAAAACTAGAACAACATTACACAGAGTGATTAAGTTTTTGGGATTTAAGCAGGAACACAGAGTTACTATAGAGATCACAGTGTCACATTTTGGAGATGTTCAACCTTATTATAGAAATTGTATGTTTTGGGGAAGAGAACTGTGCCCAGCCCAAGGGAAGGTGCTGACCAGGAGCTCTTAAAGAGTTCTTAAGTCTCTTAGAGATATTAAATACTCACAGGCTTCTAAAGCTTTCATTTTGTATAAATAATTAAACAGTCACCAAGCCAAATAAAACAAGAGAGACTGATTCTATAGCCATGTAGTTAGGGCATTCATCTAGAAGCTAGGGAACTATACATCAGTCACTGTAGTAGTGTATATTTAATTATTGATACAGAGTTGGTCAGATGTGACAAGGAAGCATTTGCAAAAACACAGTAAAATAAGCTGGTGCTCGGGGAAGTCATATTGGACATGAAAAGATGCAGTTCAGTGCCCCAGACTGAATCATGTGCTTTGTTATAAGCCATGTTCATGAACACATCGGATATTACTGGCTCCTCCAGTTCATGCATGGAGTTTTCTCTGCACACAAAAAGCTTTGGCAATGTTACTCAGTCCCAATGAGGGTCAAGAATAGTTTTGAACTCTCGGAAAAAAAATTCTGAAGTTGAAAAAACATCTCCTGTACAGCTTTACTATAAGGAGCAATGGCCTTGATGTTACACACATGTCTTACAAAGTCTTGCCTATAAGCAAGTACATGATTCCCTTTAAATATGCCATTGCCTCTCATAGTTCAGAGCCATAAAGTTATTTTGAAGAAGCCATGGATCATGTCCTGCTTCCATGAACTGCTGCAGCAGTTAAAAAAAAAAGATGACTAGAGGCCTGAGCAGGTGGGAGCAGCTTCTCTTGGTGCCAGGGAGCTCCTGCTGCACAGCAGGCAGCGTTTGCTGTACACCATCCCCACCGCGCTCGTGCAGGGGCTGAGGGCATGGCTGGAGGCAAGAAGGCAGAATTGGCAGTGCAGTCTACCAGAGCAAATGCTGAGCAATGCAAAAGCAGTGCACCCAAGGGAGTTTTCAAGCTGAAGATTAGAGGAGTGGAAGGAGAGAGCTTAAAACTGCTCTCATCTTCTCTGACTTGAGCACAGGGGATCTGGCCTTAAATTGTTAACATTTTGTAAAATTAATAACCATAAACATTTATTTTAAAAGCAAAGCAGGATTGGGCTGAGCAAAATCTGAAAGGAAATGAAATCACAAAAGCTGCATTAAGATAGTATTATGAATCTGGTTTGCACCCCAGAAATACTGGCCTCACTCACCCTCTTTACTAGACCTGGGGTTAAGAGAGATTGTCAGTCTGGATTTCCAGACTTGGCTTGGAATTTCCTTGCTTTTTATGGGTTTAAACCACTCTATGATATTATTTTAGCATACTTTCCATGGCTTAATTTTTAAAGTGGAATAGCAACTGTGCTTAGTCCCCTGAGGTTATTGTCCTTGGTAATCTTTACTTTATGGTTACATAAACAGCTGAGAATTATAGAAGCTGAGCGACTGTTCTATAAAAAAGAAAACTCCCTCTTAAATTTAACAGGGTCCAAGGCAGGAAGCATGGACTTGATACTCTCCTGGCATTCAAACAGAGCTGTAGACATCACTTTGTGTTGTTTCTACTTACAGCAGTTTGTTGAATGTCCCAGCATTGGCATTACACACGCATGATTTTGAATATATATATTGCACAGTAGACTAACGTATGGCAACAGAAAGAAAAGATTACAGATAGTTTACAGGATTTTTACCTCTCTAATAAAATGCATTAAATGTGTCAAAATGTTAGAAATTAATTAATTGTGCTGAGACTTGGGTATGTACATATTCTGATCCTTGATCCTATAATTTGTCTTTGGTTAACCACACCAAACCCTTTTCCTGCCTATATATAGCCACTGACAGCCCCCTCTCCTGTGCCACTCCCTAAATGCCTTCCTAGTTTCCCACTTTCCAGCACACCTCCTGTACATTCTCCATCCAGATATACAGCATGCATTAAAATACAGCTATCAGATGTGGAAAGGGGCCACAGAACCCAGCCATCCTGGTACCTGGGGTTGTTTCATAAAACACATCTAAGATCTTACTGGAGAAAGGAGGTGATGGATGCTACAAATACAATAAATCTCCGTCAAGAGATGAGCTATTTAAATGAAGGACATTAAAAAAAAAAAAAAACGTGTGAACTGGTGAACTGCATATGAATTTATTTAGTCTTCAAATTAGAAGTCTTAAAGTGTGGTAGGAATGAAATTAGAAAAAGCTGCCCAATAGAAGTAGTCTGTGAGGCAGCCTAGGTGGTTTTAAGAGGAACTCAGATAACATTTTATGTGTTTTTGTATAGCACACTTGCCTGACATCCCAAAAGACTACAGAGAGTAGACTAAGAAGTCTCTTCCAGGTCTGCATTACCATGAATTTACAAGGGCATATTTAAACAACCTTATGAGTGAAAACAGGGAGGGAATTTTTTTGTGTATGTCATTTTTTTTGTTGTTCTTTTGGTGTTAATTTTCCTGTGAAAGGATCTCTTGCATTTAAAATATGCATTTCTATATTTGAACAGCTGATATGTCCTATCATGCAGGCTGTAGTGTGGACTGAGTTCCACACTTTCCCACCACGGCTTACAGAGGCATGAACAATTCCGACCCTTGCAGGAACAAAACATGTCCATATATGCAATTCTCATTTCTCACTCAATAAGTCCTCCCACCCCCATTCCCATTATCTTCATTGCTAAGAATAGTAAAAAATAATTTTACAGTGATAAATTCCATGTGTGACAAATGCTAATGTCACCTAACACAGTGCGAAGAAGTGCTCAGAAACTATGGTGACGGTGGCATAATACTGTGAACAGAATGGCACACAAACTCAATTGACAAGGGTTTTTTTTTTCTCCCTTAAGTCTGTAGATCCATATTTGAGAGATTGAATATGAATTTTAAGTTGTTTTTCTCATTGCAATCTAACAAGCTTTTTCTATATACATTTTTTGTTACAACTCTTTTTTTTTTTTTTCTTGGAAGAAACATAGAATTTCTGAAATCACAAAATAAATGGCTCTTTCTTATTGTTATTACTTGACATTTATCTTGTCACTAATCTGAAATGGTTACAGGTCCTGCTGAATACTTGACCAGAAGATACTCATGTATTTGAACCTGTTGATTCAGTTGAACCTGTCTGATAACTCTTCTCTGTATCTTTATACAAAGAGAAGCATTTGGTTCAGAAATCAAAGACCAATTAGAGAATGTGCTTAACAGTTTCTCTGGATGTGAGAAAGGTCATGAAGATGGTGGGGGGAGACAACCAGAAATAATCTTCCCTTCAAGTGGCCTAAATGAAATTATTTGAAATCATTCTAGGAAACAGATATCATTCGCTATCCCTCCCATGCCCCCTAGCATTAGGTAATTTTCTTCATGAAATATCAGTGTTGTGCACGAGATTTTGCTCTGGTTAGGCTGAAAATATGGTAAAAGTAGCCAAAGGACAAGTTTCAAGGTTGGAGTGGAAAAAGTGGGTAGGAAAGGTGAAGCAGCAGAGAATATTCTTCTAGTCTGACTGCACACTTTGAAGGCTTCTTGACACTGTAGAGAATATGACCTGGGGCAGGAAGACTTGCATCAGTAAACACATTGGTCTGAGCTGTAGCCACAGTACACTCCAGGAAGTTAGGATACAAGTTAGTCCAGGAACCCAACTTGGGATATGTGTATATTACATGGTTAACCATGGGCTCATTTATGGGTTTTAACTTGGTCAGCCTTACTGTCCATGCCAAAAAAATGTTATAGCTGGGAGTGTAGATCAGAAGCCATGCTTTGCTGCAATTCATTCATTCTATGACTCTCTTTATAGTGCACATAAGATCAAAAACAATGGGAGAGCTCAGAGTTCTTTGTCCACTGTTTCCACTGGAGACCAGAGAAGTTTCTCTGCTGCATATAGTACAATTTTAGGAAAGAAGTTCATAGCTCAAAACAAGCAGTGTGGGATATGATCCCAGTCCCAACCAGATCACTGCAGCATAGTCTTTCTAAAAAGAGACATGGCAGTGATGGCCAGTTTGAGATCAGCACTCACTCTTTTGCACTGAACTGGTCTATTGGTGATGTGCCTTAAAATTGCTAAATTTTAAGGTTTTTATTTCAATTGTAAGTTGAAAGGTCAACATATCAACATATATCAGGTTAACAACCCAGTAAATCCTGATGAGTCTCATGTTGGGGTGGGATCTGAATGTGCAGCCATTCCCATCACCTTCTCTGGAAGGCAGTTGGATTAAAGAGCCAGAACAAGCTCTAGGTAGATGCTCAATGTGGATAAATCAATGTACCTCTGTACTGGGCAAAACTAGTGATCTCATTTAGGTGTTCTGATTCAAATTTGATGATGCAGGTGATTTGCTTTCTATAGTCATCCTTTAGAAAAAGAAATCTGAGTATCATCTGCCTCTTCAGCAGCAGGAGCTATGTAAAAATCCATCTGCATCAGCATACTCCAGGAGTACATTCAGTAGAAGGAGTAGAGCTCTGTGCCCTTCTCACATTGCAATTTTCTGATTATCAATAGTCCCAGTGATATTCTATCGCCTCTAAAAAGCATTTTTTCTTTTCTTTTCTTTTTTAACCCAAGATGTATTACTTTTCCCATGGATTTGTTTCAATGGATAACTTATAGAGTTCGCAGTGGATGGCTTTTTAAAGTTGTGGTCTGTCCACTTAAGGTGACAAACAGTATATTATTCAAGCAGTGGCAATAACTTCTACTAGAAAGCTTTGTGTACTACTTTCAGTTAAGGTATGATTAAAAAGATAATTTCTATCTATATATTCATCTATCTATCTATCTATCTATCTGTTACCCACATGCATCAGTTCGTAGGAAGACTCTCCCTTTCCCCTGGAGATAAATCTCAGTAGGAAAAAAAGAGCCATTTGTCCAGAACAGGTGTAGTGTTCATGTTCTAAGTTTGCATTTTGCTTTGCTTTTGGTATAGAACCCACTTTAAAATTACACAACATCAGTTTCTTTGTAATTATTGTTTTTGCAGAGATTCAAATCAGCTTAAGCAAAAGAAACGTTCAGATTGGGTGGCAGGGTTTCAAAGACAAAGCCTCTGTGTTACAGACCTTGCAAATTCAAGTAGGTTTCCCATGATCTCTGCGAGAGCTCATCACAGCTCTGATGCTTGAAAAACAGTGACTTTTAACTACCAAATTGTGCCTCCTTTCTTGTTCACAAAAGTCACTAACCAGTTTTTCAGAAAAGTTAAGCAGAAATTTGTTTGTAGGAGTCACACAGCAGAATACTAATTGATTTAAACAAAGGAGGGGTGGGTCTGTTACAGCCCCCTTTATAGGGATATGACATACATCCGAATTTTCTTTCTGCGTTCTTATGTTGTTTTGGGTTTTTTTTCCTTCCACTCTAGCCATAAATTTAATGAGTGTTGACCCTGTCAATACCAATTTCCTCTTCTCAGGCCACCACATTCAGAGTTTGGTGTGCATTCAATAGAGATTTGCTGTTGACTGGGTAATTTGAGTTCATGTGTGTGGTGAAAAATTAGTGAGGAGAATTACCCAGAAAAGTGGATGCCATGACAATACATGTCACCATGGTGTGACCAGCTCTGCTGACATAGGTTTCAAAAGCTCTCCCCCTGTGAAAATGGGGCCTGTTTGCAAATTAATTAGTTTCTGGCAGCAGCTTGATTGTTGACCCAAAGTTTGTAGAGTGGAAAAACAATCAGATTAGTGTGTTCATTATAAAGGCCCAGTGCGGCGCTGGAGTGCAGTTTGCCAAACTGTTGAAGTCGTGAATAGAGTGAAACAAATTCTTTTTTGAGAAGCCAAGGCAAAGGTTAAGTGTGATGTGACTGGAGCACGCTGGCCATGGGGCGGTGGGGAAAGAATTAAAGGTTTCAGCCACACAAAAATAGAGAGTGCTGAGCAAGTTGCACTGAATTTAATGGAATTCACAGCTTCAGACGCAAAAGTGTTTGGCAATGTTTTAGTCTGTGTTAAAGGGAGAAATAAGATGGCTTTGTTTTAAGAAGTTTTCTTTGTACATCCATGTGGGACACCAGGGACTGAGCCTCTGAAGGGTATTAGAGACACTTCCTGAGCCTGCATGCTGTTTCTAAGCACCTACAGACTGAGGTTTGTAACAGCTCCTCCCACTCTCCACCACACGCTAATTCCCTTTATCTCTAATGATTCAATCCAAGCTTCCCATTCATCACCTCCAACATGTGAGCAGGGTTCTCCTTTTAAATAGTGCTGGTATGGGGCTCATGGACAAGTATATTAGAAATCCGTGCTTATGACTTATGACTGGCTAAAGCTTGTTATTGAGGTAGTGATTCAAAAGATAGATACTAAAAAATAAAACAGGTCAGTTCTGTAGCTGATAGTATATGACAATGACCCCTATGCAGCCAAGATCTGATTTCTACTCATTATTGTGCTCATCTCATTTCATTATTACTCTTCATTCCTTCAATGGCTATTTTTTAATATATGTTTGCCCTTCATCATCCATTTTTGGCGTTCAGTGTTACTATCACACTTGTAATATTTTATTTCTATCAATCAATCCCTATGCATATTTAAAACTAATGTTTTTCCACCATGACAAATAGAAAGAAAGAAAATACCAACTCTTGCAAAGGAGTCCAAGTTCATGGGCAGTAAGGTATCTTCTCTTGGACCAATGTCTTAGCCCTGTTGGCCTGGATCAGAATGCCTGGCAGATCCAAGGGAATGGGAGGACAGAGCTGCCAAGATGAAAATATGAAGGGCTCCACACAGCCCACCACATAGCCCCCACCCCATCAATTAACTGAGATGCCCAGCAGAGTTAATGATGTGAGGATACAGCCCCTTAGTCTGTTCCCACCTCTTACCCCCATTCCATAAAATTCCAACTCAGCCTGCGACCTGTGCAAACCCTGTGATTTGTTCTCGGTAATGGGGCTGAACCTACCCCTTTCACACTAACATTCCTGAGCCGTGAATTGCTTGTCCCAAAAGGCATTTAGTGTTGCTTGCAATTAACACAACTGATTGCTCAAAGCCGGCACCTGAGGTGGCGCGGAGCCAGCTGGAAGCATAATTGGCTCCTTAGCTGGAGAAACATCCACTTCACAGTGGAGTCTGTGATGATGGAATTATTAGTTAAAAGTAAGCCAGGTATGTGAATACCTGTTCTATACATTAAAGCCTCCACTAGCACTAGGCACAGATGAGTTATCACAGACTCAAAGCCTCCCTTTCTCTCTGTCTCCGGAACTTCCCTTTCTCTTTGTTCATGAAATCATGCACGTTTCAGCCTGGATATTTGTAGGGCTGAGTAATTGCTTTTGTTCTTTGGGTTATTTAATTACAAATCTCAGTAGATGACAGGTCCTCTGCTCTAAAGGAAGACATCACATTTGCACAGTTACAGAATCCCAACACAAATGTGTGTGGCAAATCAGTGACTGCAGATTTATTCATGCCCTCTGGGACCTGCACTGCCTTTTCAGCTTAGCATGCAATATGATTTAAATTACAGCTTGTGCAGAGCTGTGCCTTGGGATTATACTCCATGTTTCCAACTGTTTATAGTTCAGTGAGCTTTAACCTCTGTGATTCTGAAAATTAAATAATGTCACGGCTGATATCAAACTGATGGCTGGTACTAGATTGCTAAATACTGTGTAGTATTAAAAGCCTATTTTTACAACAAAGTGGAAACGTCAATGTATTTAAAACATTGATAGCACATTCAGGTAGTTCAAGAACACAATTCAAAAGTTACACCAGCAAAGAATGGCAAAGCTAGTATTAAACTCCGTTATCAAGGATATTGTTTCAACTCCTGTATTTAGCAGAGTTGTGGCTGTGGACTTTACTAGAGCAGGACTGAGCCTTGGCATTGTGATGAGACAAAGACCGTGTAAGATCAAGAAATGTAGATAGAGCATCTGTTGTGGTTAAAGTTACATTTGGTAATTCCTTGCAGAAATTTCATTATTTCTGAAATACTGTGATGTATCAAATGTTACACCTTGAAGACATTTTTGTGCTGTAACTGTGAACATCTCAATATTTCTGTAGCCTTTGAAGAGGAGCAGACGAAACACCTAATTAGAAAACTCTGTATTTAATATAATGTAATTTCCCTTCAGATTACTTTTCATTATTTTCAGGGGTTTAATTGATGCAAAAACGTTTAGAGTTTTTCTCCATTTAATTCTGCAAACCTACGTTTCCAGGACAGAAAATGTTCCAGTCCCACTTGAGCCACTTCACCATGCTCCTCCTCAGGCTCCATCAGGCAACCCTGCGAAACAAAAGGGTGAAACCAGTGTCACCAGCACCATCATTTAAGCCACAGAGCCTCATTCATGGCTGCGGTGTAAGGAAGGGGGAGCAGGAAGAGAAAAGGACAAATGGGAGAGACAAATGGATAATTATTTTTCCGCTTGTAAAGGCAGCATGTTGGACTTAGTAACTGAAAATAAGAATTCACACAATTTCAGTTACCAGATATGATGGACAGATCACATGCACACAGAATGTTTGACAAATGGTTCTTCGTTTGATGCCTTTAAATTTTGACAGTGCAATAGATCCTGAACTTCCCATTTTGCTGCATTGCCAAAGTGATGCTTCTTTTCCCCCTTGATCTTTAGAATGCTCTATACTACTTATTTCAGGCTTCAATGTCCAGCTCTTAGTTATCAAAGTGGTGTCTGAAATATCCCATCCCTTGCTATTGCATTGGATTCCATGGGCTTGTATAAATTAATCTGTTTCAAAAGGTGTCTGTTAAATTTGATTTTTTAACATGTAGCTAAGTGTTTTTACATACCTTATGGTAAAAAAAAAAAAAAAAAGAAGAAGAAGATATGATAAAGTTGATAGTAACATTTAAAAGGTCAAAGTATGCAGGTGATCACTAGCTAATACCTGATAGTCAGAAGCAGTGAATGCCTCAGATGATGTGCTGGTGTATAGATAAGACAGTGTTATTGAAATGTGATAACATTTCTTTTAAGAATCTCAGTATCAGTCTCAAATGTAGCAGTGTTGTGCAAAAAACTGTTGAGAGTGACCCACCAAAACTGAGGCTGATAAGCCTTTTTTAGCTCTTTTTCCCTCTGTTCTGAGATCCCTGTATCACTGGTGTCTATAGGCTGAATGTTTCTGTTAGTAAGGTGAGCTGCCTTGTAGTACTACCAGGGAAAATTACCTCTTTCAAAGGCAAGGGTTAAACTGTAATCTTTGAGACTACCATTTATTGTACAACATCCAGCAGAATCTGGTGTTCCAGAGCACTTAGAGCTGCCACAAACACATTGAGTAAATGAAGACAAAATAGTTCCCTATCTGATTTACCTTTTAAAGTGATAAGGTGGCCTGTGTTTTTGTTAGGCTCCTGGATTATAGGAAAGAGTATTTTTAACGTATCTTTATATATATAAATTTAATTTCCTCTTGGTAGGCTTTAAAGATTTCTGTTCAGATAAGTACAGCAAGATTTGTAGGAAGATTTTGTTAGAGAATTTGGTATAAGCAGAAACAAGATAACTTTTCAGAGACATCTTTTTTACAGATGATTTTTCAGAAAAAGCAGAAGAAAAGTTACTTTAAAGACTGGATTACATATTCTTCCCATTCTATGCACAGGTCTTATGAAATACTTGCAAGCATTCAGTGATAATACCTTATGTCTGTGAATATTGCCACGTATCTGAGGATTGGTGTTTATTGATCCTTTTACTGTTTGAGCAAAATTCAATATCCTTGTAAGTCAGAAGTGTTACACTGATGTCAGTGAGATTATTCATATTTCCTGAGCTCTGTAACAACATTTGTCACACTGTAAAATTTGGTAGTCATGGGGCACAGCTCTCTTCAGTTACCTACTCCTTTGGCCTCTGTGTCCTGTTCTCCTGTTTCTCTAAAGCAATTGCCAGTAAAGGCAGAAAAAAGCTCCATGGGAGAGGAAGGTACAAAACCTTTCTATGTGGTATTTTACATGGACTTGTGAGCCATCAGCTTTTCCACAAGATTTTGTAAATGGGTTGTCATTATCAATCCTCAGTTCTCTTCCATGTTTGACATACTGTCAGCTTTAATATTTTTTGCCAGACCTGCTGGTAGAAAGCATTCTTTAAAAAAAAAAATCCGGTTTCCCCTTTTATTACAGGACCTATATTTTTTACTGCATTTCTTTCTTTTATTACTTTTTAAATACTTCTGTAAAACTTTCTGCCAATTCCTCTCCCTTTGGTTTATATATCACAAGCAAGAGTGCTGCAGTTCTCCCTCACTGCTTTTAAAAAATCACAAAAATTGTGAGTGTGATACAAGGAAATTTTCATTCTTAAAAGTCACAGAAATTACATCAAATATTTCTAAGGTGCGGTCAGTGTTTGCTTGTACAGAATTAATGTGTAAACCAATGAAACAATGTTTGAGAAGAAAACCTTTCTGACAGTGAAGGTACTGTTGCAAAACTTTCCTGTCTGAAGTAACTTCACAGTTTTCATCTCATCTGTGCCATCGAATACTTTTTTTTTCCTTTTTAATGAACAGAACTAAGTTTCACATCAACAATAAATGAGTGCATTATTTCAGTTGTGTAAAACCCTGTTAATACCTTATGTTGACAGAAGCTAGATTCAGTTGGAAACAGACATTGTGCTCACATGACTACTGAAAGAAGTTGTCATAACTGATGCTATCACACTGAATACCTCAGGTTGTGCTGAGGGGTTTTGCTTTCTCTTACAGATGCCTTACTGCATTTTGTGTTGCTGTGCTACACTGATACATGAGCTAAAACCAGTCATTCACCCAGCCCTTTCCTCAGTCTTTGCTGCCATCCCTCATTAATCCTACTTTAATGGATTTTATGTCAAGTTGCTTTATACTAGTTGTAAAAGTTCATTATACCAACAAAACGTTTCTTGTAGTTTGACAAAATTACCTCAGTTCTTTAGCCAAATCTAAAGGATTTAACAAAGAAATTAAATTACAAGAGATCGGGAAGGTTGGGAAATTGCTGCAGGAGAGTTCTCTGCTGGATTACTCCAAGGGGACTGCCCTGGGCTGATGATCATTTCCAAATGAGTTAACGTCCCACTAGGGTAGAGTCCTGGCCAGTTTTTGATGCGACATCAGGAAGGAGCTTTTTTTTTTTTTTTTTTTTACAGCTACACAACCTCTTCCACACACTTCAAATTGAACCTGGCAGTACAAAATTTGGATTTTTTCTTCCTCTTTTCAAAATAGATGATTTTTGACACAAAGGACAGATTTGTTCACTTTTTAGGCAGAAAAAAAGTAATATTTCTGTGGGCAAATGGTTCTGGAGACAGAACCAGTGTCAGCTGCACTGCATGGAGCTGACAGAGAAATTCTAGGAATTTAGCTTTCAGGAGACACAGGCTGAAGATATGCTTGTCAAGCCAGTGCTGTTCAGCTTTTGCCAGTCGTACTGCTGAGGGCTGTCCCATTTTCTTTACACTGGAATATGTTTGCCATGTTAATCCCCAGCTATTTCTCACACTCAGCCAAGTATTTGCCTCCTGCAACATGCTGTGTCAGGAGTTTGGCTGCAGCATGTTCCCTCAGCCTTCAGGACACCTTCTTGTACCCTTAATTTCCAGGTGGCAAAGAGGAAGTATATTCCACCAAGACATAAACACACATCTCTCAGCGTTCAGAAAGGCCTGAGAAAATCATATTAAAGGAGAGGAACAGGTTTTGGTTTCTGACTTCTAGGATCAACTTCCATAAACGTGCTTTGGCATCTCCAGGGACTTGTGCTCCACCTGTGAATCTTCAGAGTTTACAAAAGGCAGGCCTGTAGCATGGCTCTATATGCCAAGAGTCTGTAACACCCCAAATCAGAAACATCTTTTGTCTTCAGTGTCTCCACGCTCCACTTCCTCCCCTAATACATCACTTCTTAGCATAAAGACTGTGGTATTTAGTTCTTGTCACTCATCCAGAGCTCTAAAGATGTAGGTTACACAGTTAAGGCACAGGCTTTCTAGTGTTTTTATTTCCAAACATCAATGTCAAAAACTTCAGATAAATGACTGAGAGAAGAAGAAACAGGCTCTTAGCTGGAACTCTCCTTAGCTTTAAGAAATACAGAAAATTGAGATTAAAGTATTCCTAAATGGAGACAATGTGCTGCAAGTCTCACTTTCTGTTCTGTGACGGTCATTTGTTTTCTCAGTTGCCCAGTTACACTCTCTGAGGGACGAGTGAATAAGTTTAAAATTAATTGTGTTGATAGATGTACAACAACCTTAAAACATTATCAGTAATGGAAAAGAGGTGTTAATTTTGCTTGTTGTTCTGTAAGGAGATAATAATCACCTCTTTTAAATTAAATAGGGTGGATAGATCATAAGCATTGTTTTGTGAGAAATCTAATTTATGTTGAGCATTAAGCTATAATTTTACTGAACTTTTGTATTCACTTTTCTTCACCATATAATTAGTCTTTAACAGGGAATCAAAACTATTGTTGTCTCTTTAGAACAAAGGCTTCAGAAACTGATAATTGCATCAGAGATCAACATTTTCTCCCTTCCCTTTCCTGTGGGAGCTAAAATGTTATTACCAAGATATGTTCATGCTGAATTATGCCTCTAAGGTAGAGGAGATGAGGAATCTTGGGGTGGTGGCATTGTCTTGGCAGGTACTCAGGGACTCATTTACACTACTCTAGAGCTGCTGAGCACCCCAAACTGAGGTTGTGCTCCTCTTGCTGTCACTTGGCCCTGCATCACTGCCAGCCCCTGGGGAGGACAGTCATGCCTCTGTCCCCAGCCTGGCCTTGATAAGTTTTCACTTCTGCTACCTGCCCCCAGCATGGAGCCTGAATGTTTTAGGGTGTTACAACACGTTTTCCCATCTTTGTTTTTGCCTCAAATACAAATCAATAATTCCTTAAAAATCCCCATCTTTTTAATTCAGTTTTAACATCTCTCACAATGAGAATGATGCATAGATAACACTTATGGTCAAGCCACTGTAAAAGCCACAAGGACTGGACTCCTGTTGCTGTATGTGTAAGTGTACCATTGAGATGTAGAAGAATTTACATGTGTAAAAATGTGGTGTGTCTTTCTAAATGCATGTCTCTTTGCATGTTACATTGCTGCTGCACCCGTGTATTGAAATGACAGAAGAGTGATATGTTGTTGCTACTTTTAGTATTTTTCATCCTTGAAAATCTGTAATCTCTTTATGTCACACAAGTCACTACTGAAGCATAGCAGTTGGATTCTGCAGAGGAAGGTTTTATTGGTTTGAGTTGGTTTTTTGGGTTTTTTTGGGCTTTTTTTTAATTATGAAAAGAGTTTGGAATACAATAAAACAATTTTTTTTTAAAAGTACACTATTGGAATTAAAAGAAGCCTTGATTAAAACTTACACTTAATAGCATGTTTTTTAATCTGTGTCACAAAAATTGCCTTTACTAATCTTTGAAAAATTAATAAAAACCAGGATATCACTTCTAAGAAGGAGAAACTAGCTGACATAGCTAACACACTACTCTAAGATCATCCTGACTCAAAGATAAACCACTTGATGAATATCATCAGTCTTTAAAACTCTTTCTGTTGGGAATTTCCATTGCAAAATCAGTGAGGGATGATAGGGCTTCTTACCTTGCAATAGTTGCTGACATCTTGATCATGCATGGCCTGCATGCCACACATCCTCCTGACTTTGTAAACAGCATCTTTAAATGACATCTCTACTCTGTGGCCTGTCCTTTCTATGTTAGCATCTGACAATAAGTTACCACAAAACCCTCATATTAGCTCCATAGTCACCACAAGTTATCCCTTGTGCGAACAGCATTCCCGCTTTCAGGATGTGGTCTGATGCCATCCATGTTGTTGAGGAGCTTCAGTAGAAGCAGTGAATCCATGAGAGCTCTGCTGCATTTGCCTGAGTCAACAGCAGCAAGAAGAATGTGAAAGTTGAGGAATTTAAATGAAGGGACTTTGAAAGAACACTACTAAAAGCTTTGGTGTTTTGTAAACTACATTTGAGTGTGTAAAACCACAAACCATCTTAGCTCTCTCAACACCACATATTAACAGCTTTGTCCTCTGGTGACCTTGCTGAGGCAGAGGTTCTGCTCTGCACATTTGTGACTGGAGCTGCAAGTCTCCTCTCTTTGGGTAGCAGGGCTCACTGTGAGATCAAGTCCAGATTTTGTGAGGACTGTTTGGCTCTCTGTGCTGGGTCTCAGCGGACGGATGCTGTATGTTGTTATGAAGTCTTGAGTAGCTGTCTATTTTTGTTGTTGTTAAATTTTTAATTTTGTATTCTCTAGTCTTCCTCTCCTCAGGGTCCCAGTCACCCTCCAGTACTTTTCATTAAATTACAGCAATTGCAGTTTTACTGAGCGTAAAATTTCCCTAGTTTCCTAGAATTTTCTTGCTGTGAACTGATAAATTAGTCATTTTGACCATAAATACACAATAATAGGGGCATCCAGTTCAAACTCTTTACAAAACATTTCCTAAGAGAACTGCCCTATGGCTTCTGTCAAGTGATGAAGAGGTGACCCCAGCTTCTGTTCCTTCAGCTTACTCAGTCTTGACAGCTAAAGGTAGTTTCTGTGCCTTCAAGTTTATAGATCTTCATTAAAATGCTAATACAATTCAGTTAGAAAGCCAATTTCTGACTTTTATTGTTTCTTGCTCTTGGGTGTGTATGTGTATTTGTGCAGTTGTTGTTGCTAAAGAGTAACATTTGTTAAGGAACCAGTGCAGATCGATTTACCTTCACTTTTCCTCAGCCTGAAATGCTGAGACAGGCAAAGCATGTTTCCATTACTTAAATAAGCAAACAATGGCAAATAAATCATGGAGGCAGCTGGACCAAGGTGTCATTTTCATAAAGAGCCAGGTTTCTCAGGAAGGACAGTTTAATGGGCTGCTGCCAGTGAAACGTCTGCAGAGCTGGTAATTGCAGGAGGGCACACAAAGTGGTGTACAAAGGTGTCATGTGGGATCTGAGAAGTAGCAAGCACCACAGCCAAGACAACTGGAAAAAGGAGACTGAAAAAGGTGTGGGCTTTAATAATTTGCTTCTTAAAGGCTGATTGTTTTAAATAAAAATCTAAGGTTTTATTTTTAGCTTGTTCACTTTGGCTGCAAGATCAGAGAAGTGTTTTTAGCTGTAATTTTATTTTGATCATGTTTATGCTGTGGCTTTGTTTCTCTTTTGATCATGCTTAAACACGTTTCAGAAATGTTTGTTTGATGTATGCTGTTTTTTAAAGCAGTCTTCCACATTGTCTGTGTTTTTTAAATGGAATGAATCATTGCAAAATATTTGCTGTCAAATTATTTCTTAAATCCATTTTCCCAAAACAAGATTTCTGGACTTTTAGCCAATGGGAGACCGCTTTCAAACAAAAAAGTGTTGAACTGTTGTAAAAACATTTCTGAGGGATATGTGGATTGGAGGCAGTTTTAGGGTTGCAGAATACTCCATAATTCATACTCAGAAATTTGAAGTCATTCCATCTACCCCCAATAGCTGCAGTGCACTGACTTTTACAATTGTTACTGTTGGGTTTGGATAAAAGTCCCACTTCCCATTCAGTAAAACTTGCTTGAAGTTCATTCCAGCATTTCTTTTGTGGCTGTGTTGAATGTATGAAATAGGTCAACCCTGACTGAATTATTTTAAACTTCCCATGGGGACCCCTTGATACCAAACCTGTTTAATTTTGCAGGGTAAGGCAGGGCAGTCTCGATACTTGAATATACACATTCATGGATGACATTCTTTCTTCTGCTGCATGGGTGAGCAATTAGGAGAGTCAAGGAGAAGTCCCTAATTCCCTCATCTGTGGATATCTCCCTTCCAATCCTCAAAGAAGAGCAATAAAAAGTGCTGTGCAGTCCGTGGAGAGGGCTGTGTTGCGTGACTGCTGGCCATCTGGCTGATTGATTCATCAGGAGCCTCAGCAGCCAGTGGTGAGCGTGGTCTGAAGCCCTGGGGTTAAACGCACATGTGCATCAAGCCTCGGGCAAGTTAAACAGACCCTGTGCTAGTGAAACAATAAAGAACACACTACAGATCACTGGTTCACACCAGCCACTTCTTAGCTTTATAACCCATGAAATTATCAACCACTTTTCTCTCCCTCTCTCCACACGTGGTTTCATGATGTTGTTTCTGTAACCATTACATTCATTCTGAACAGAAATTAATCTATTTCTATATGCAACAGAACACATGTAGCCTGCTCTTCATTTATTTGGTTAACTGCAGACACAGATCTGTTAGATGGAAGAGGGGAAAAAACCAAGCACCACGAGGTAACAAGAGCAAGGGCCCTATAACATGAAGAACCAATCTTTTATTGACTAAAACGTATCAGTTTATCTAGATGGCAAAACAATCCAAGGTGTGCCCATCAGTGTTGAAAAGCTGTTCCATGATGTACAATGGATGTGTTTCTAATATGAGATTGTGTGACTACTTCATTTTTAGGGATGTAGTTAGGATTATTAATCACTAATTGAAAATCTGAATCCATCTCAGATGGGTATTGGTAAGACGTGTAGGCAAAGCATACTCACATGTGCTTTAGCTGTGGCATTAAGTTTATCTGACTGCCTCACAACCCTCTGCTATCACTTTGACAAAATCATTTGAAATACATGTTTTCAATTTATTCAACTA
Source organism: Picathartes gymnocephalus (assembly GCA_013390045.1). NCBI lineage: Eukaryota > Metazoa > Chordata > Aves > Passeriformes > Picathartidae > Picathartes > Picathartes gymnocephalus. The sequence continues at coordinate 107,370 of WEKY01036130.1, forward strand.
TTTTTCTATCATTGTTGTGTCAATCCTGCTTTAATACTAAACTGTCTTACTGTTTCTAGGTCCACTTGCAAAATTATGAGAGGGAAAGAAAAGAATAATAATATGATAACCGAGGGCAAGTTTATATAACCAGTGCTATATCAGCAATATTTTTGACTCAAATGGGACTCCCCACAGTATCTTCATAGGCCAATATAAAGTTAGATTTTGATGCATGATAGTATAGTGATTTATTTTAGAACTTGATATCCTGTGATTTACAAAACCCATTGCACTAGAAACAAATCATTCAACCATTTGGGAATGTGTTTAGATTTTAGTTGAATACTATTTTTTACCCTTTTTCATTAAGACTTTAAGAATGTAAAAACAACATATTCTGAAAAGAGGTTCTCCAGGTCCAGTAGCCAAGAGCAGTGTCTTCTAATGGGTATCCTCTTTCTCCAATGGATCCATCTCCCAGGCTGCAGTGCAGAAATTTTCAAGCTGTAACCCTTGTTTCTTGAGATTCAAGTTGCATACAAAGCCCTAGTATATCAAATAAAAAGTAGTCTAGATATTATTTATCTTGGTTCTCATGTCAGTGTAACTTGAAGGCTATTAAATGCATGCTAGAAAGAGAGGAAGCAAATTTAATATTTACATTACTGAAGTTTGGGGTGGAGAGCTTAAGATCTCAGATTTTTTATGTTCTCAGATGTCTAAAAATGTTTGTTTTAACAGATAATAGGTAGTAGACACAGTTTCACAGAGATCTGTTGTGTGGCCTGTGTTGTTCAATATGTTCATAAAAAACCTGAAAAAGAGGTTGGATGAGAGGTTGGGGTTTTTTTTCACATGAATCTAAGTTATTCAGCATAGCGAGACAAAGGAAGGCTGTGAAGGATCACAACTTATGCAACTGGGTAGCTAAGCAATCAAATGAAAAATTAAATTATTCTTGATGAATGATGTAGTGATAAACCATGGGGAAAACCATGAGGAAAACATGCCTATCTTCACATATAAAAGAATAGGCTATGGACAGAGCACCACCAATGAAGAGTGAAGTTCTGGGGTTATAGCACGTAAATTCCATGGCAATTTCAGATTACTGTTTAGGAGCTGTCATATCCGTATTTAAATATTAGGAATTAATAGGAATAAAAACAAACAAAACAAAAACAAACAAACAAACAAACAAAACCAAAAATCCCAAAACAAAAAACAAACAAAACCAAACCCAAAACCAAACAAAAAACCAAAAATAAACCAAAAAAACCCCCGAAAAACCACACCAAAAAACCTGAACAACCCAGAGAATTCAACAAAGAGAATTGCAACAGCCCTTGTTAATGAGCATAGTTCATCAACATCTTGATCATTGAACATTTTTCCAATACAGGAATTGAGAGGAACCACATGAAGTTATTAATGTTCAAAACACAAAATCAGAAGTAAAATTTAGTTCATTACATTGTGTAGGTGAATTCCAAAAGGACATGCTGAATGCTGGAAATTTGCATATGTTTAAGAAGAAACGAGACAGATAACTGGATGAGAAGTCTGTTGAGAGTTAACTAAGCACATAGATAGCAACAAAGCCCAGGGAACCAGCTTCACTGAAAACAATTGAAGGAAGGGACTTAATTCTTGGAGAGTATTATTTGTACTCTCCATATTCTTTCTTGTCTCGAATAATTACTTCTGGACAATCTTGGAAGTTGTGTATTTATCTAAGTAATCTGTGGTCTATGCCAGT
>WEKY01036144.1:0-23110 GCA_013390045.1 Picathartes gymnocephalus
CCCTAAAGATGTTCTTTTGACAGTGTGATTCCACAAACAATAATTGAATCTTAATTAAAAATAGGCAGTCCATTAAAACCACATCAAGTTTCTGAATAACTTGTAAACCTTTTTTTAAAAGTCATAAAATGTTCACAGGGTTTGGTATTCTGTTACGGGATTGCCATGACCATCTTTAATCATGGAAAGTTCTCCAGGACACAGTGCAGAATTATATGTCATTTATCCCAATTCAACATTTTGTTCATCAATTTCATTCTATGTCTGTTGCTGTTAGCTGGCAGAAATGTGAGGCTTTTACTTTAGTAACAATTAAGATTGCCTGAAGCAGCTAAGACTGTCCTTCCAGTTTTGTATTTGAGGTAATTTAAGAGGTTGGTAGAAGTGGTCTGATAAAGTGTGGCCCATATATTTCAGCAGGTCTTAAGCTCTCTGCCTTCTGCAAGCTGCTTTCAGTAATGTGCTCTGCTGTGACAGACAGGAAACCTGAAGTGTATCACCCCAGTTCTACTGCACTTCCAAGTCTGATACGTGGAGCTGAGCAGCACTGAGATCTGTTCTCTAATGGGTCAGCAACGTCTCAGTAGTGATCTGGTCTCCTCAGTCACCTGATAATGGGGCAGGAACATTATTGTGATAGTTTTTAGATACTTGCCCAAATCACTGTGATATTACAGAATCAGAGAGTGTGTAAAATTGGAAGGGACCACAGTGGATCATCTGGTCCAACCTTCCTGCTCAAGCAGGGTCGTTCCAGAGCACATGGCACAGGATTGTGTCCAGATGGTTCTTGAATATCTCCAGTGAGAGAGACTCCACAACCTCTCTGGGCAACCTGTTCCAGTGCTCAGTGACCTGCACAGTAAAGAAGTTCTTCCTCATGTTCAGGTGGAACTTCCTATGCATCATTTTCTGCCCAATACCTCTTGTCTTAATAAAATGACAACTGACAGTCCAAACCTGAGCTGAAAAATGTTTGAAGCATTTGGATTTATTCCTGATGATGAGGCTTTTCTGTGACCTTTGGGATATACTATCCTACTATCCCACAAAAAACACCCCCCACCAACCTCAGTCCAAAAAAAACCCCCAAACAAACCAAAACAAAAAACAAACAAACAAACAAACAAACAAAAAAAAACAGAAAAAAAGCAGAAAAAAACCAAAATAAATTGCCACAAAAATTATTAATCTGCAAAAGCACTGATATGGATGCTAAGTTTGTGAGCATATTGTAAGTATCTTGCTTTCTTGCTTTCATAGAAGTCACAGACTGATATGAGGCACCTGATGAATAACTAGAGGCAACTTGAAAATCTGTAGTAGTCCCGCTGGCAACATTAATCAAGTCTAATTTCTGTGGCAGTCTGGCATGCAACTAAGTGAACATTCAAATATATTTTTGTAGCACCATATGCCACTGGCAAATCTAAGTTATTAATAGAGCTCATTGTGAGTGAGCCATTCCACAGCAGATGCTTCTTTAGCACAACAGATTTAAATCTTATCAAGTGCCACCTTGCCAACTCTGTTCATCTAGATTGCCCATTTGTCAAATTTTCTCATAAACACTATTACACTTTCTTTCAGCACAATCTTTATGGACAGACAGTACTCTTGGTAAGAAAATTAGAACACCATACTATTAATCTTCTTGTAATCTCTTTTCAAAATACAGCTACACTCTGATCAGTACAAACTACTTAGTGATGAGTAAATGAGCCACTGATTGCTAAAATGTGTTTAATCATTATTTTCTTTAACAATCCTCACACTGTTTCTGCTAGGATGAATGCTCTTTCAGACAGTAACCATCTTTCTGTTGCTTGCTGCAGCATGATGTTCCGATGCTATTTCAAAAATAAATTGGTATTACACAACAAATGGCCTATTGTCATACACTGTATAAAAATGAAGAAATAATCGTTTGGTAATTTTGTCATGTGGGCTATTTATGTATTGTTTTCTCTGATTTCCTTCCTGGAAAGAATTTGGCAGTGGTTATGGTATCTAATGGGAGTGACAATATGAGCACTTCCAGTCTGTCAGAACTGTGGTACACTGCACTATTGGATCAATACAGTCCATCATATCAGTCTTTCCTGTCTTGTTCAATTTATCCTTCTATTCCAAATTGACTGGTTACATGGCATATTTTTAGAAGATAATGGTGTGAGGATACTACCATGACATTTTAATTAATCATAGCCCATATTTTCCCTGCCTTTTTATAACCAGTTAACCCAAGACATGAAGAAAGGAATAGACATCAGACAGCCCCACACAGCAAAATAATGGCAAAAGTAGTAGGGTAAACCTTATTTTAAGTCTACAGAAGAAAACCCCAGATTCTGTAATACTATGAAAAAGATTTTGTGTTTAATGTCCTTTGTACCTTCAGCAGGTATTGCAAAAATATACAAAAGGACTTAATTATTTATACTAGTATTATTAAAGGCACTGGAGACCTTGTAATACTCTAAGGTCATATTTAGCAGCTGGGCTGATTGCTTTCTGCAGTGAATTTGTGGCAGTGATAACAACGCTTCATAAAAGTTACTATTTGCTGTGAAAAATCAAAGACCCAGAAGAAATGTAGACCAAGAAATACACAGAGAAATGTATCAGTGTTATTAAAAGTAGAGGCATGGGAGCTGGGAAGAAATTGTCTAGCAAGAAACCCATAAACCTTTCAGAGAACTTAATAGAAGCCAAGGGAAGTGTTAAAGATATTAGGACAGTAAACCAAGGTTAGAAAAAAAAGAGAAAGAAGCGATTAAAAGGAAGCAAGAGCAATGAAGTTGAAGGCTATGTTTTCTAGTTTGTTCTAGAGGTGTCTTGAAAGACACAGAGTAAATTGGGTATCCAGCTGTAGTGTGAAAATACTGCACTATCTGCAGAAAACAATCTTTAAGATTTTCTGTTGCAGTTTAGATGAGCTTTGATAACTGAAGTGATAGTAGATTTTCAACCTGTGTTGGATTGCAGCACATTTTTGGACATCCATTTCTGCTACCTAGTAAGGGTCTTTGAGGAGAGTTGACTTCAAGGATGATCAAGAGTCATCAGTCACCACCACAGCATTAGAAGATTCTAGTTCATGGGATCATATATAATGCAATATGTAGAAAATTACCATGTAGATGGTTCTCTGATTCATCACCCAACCTACTATATTTGTTTAAGATTACAAAAAAATATTTGAGAAGACACTACTATTTCAGTTGTCCTTTCAGGCTGGTTGTAACTTACATATGATATCTGTAAACAACACTTGCTCTTGGACAAAATGTGCTGGTTTACAGTGCAATCAGCACCTTCAGTGCAATCAGTATGATAATGTCATTTGCTGTTGTGAAGACTTCATTGGAAATGGTTGCAACTCTTCCTCACCAGGTTAATTTTGATCTCTTGGAGAGAATTTAAAGGAGAAGGAACTTTCTGCATTGCATATAGGTGGCTGTTACAGATGAAGGGAAGCAACCTGAAACTGTAATAAAGATCATATTTAGGCCTTTTCTACAAGCATTTGCCTGTAAATTGTTGATAGAGTTCACAGTCTCAGAATGCTGTCTCATTAACTTCAATTTCTGCATGTGGCAATACTGCTGTGCAAGGACCATTTCAATTCTGCTATGTCTAATGACTGCAACATTATTGTCTGAGCCTACCATCATCATTTATAGATTTACCATTTCAAATCCAAATTACTAGAGACCAGTCCCCAGTAAACCCTATAATAAACAATTTCAGATCCTGCTGACAAGTGAGAATGCAGCAGCCTGTTATAGAAGCCTCGTGCTAGATGAGAACCTAGGGCAGGGTTTGCAGGAGTGGGGAGAGGAAGAAGCAGCTGGTTACAGATCACTGCCTGCCTGCTGTGCCTTGTGTGCTCAGTGTCACTCTCTAAAGGAGAGGTTGCACATTTCACAAGACTTTTTTTTATCACTGTAGCTACATCTTCCTCATGAATGTTACCTGCCATCTACTGCATTTTTGAAATGAGGATGGCTTAGGCATCTTTTCTTTCCTGCTTTCTCAGAAAAAAAATTAGGAGCGAAAACTCTTATGTGCATGTTGCTATGCACTTGAAAGCTCAGCTACCTCTTTTTGTTAATAAAGTGGCAAAGGGGGCTCCTCGAGATGAGCACCCAGCTCTCTGAAGGTGGTTGCCTTTCAGAAGCTGTTCTCTGGTTTGCTGGTATTCAGATCATGATGTAAAACCCCATCTTTCCTCCAACAGAAAAGGGAATAATATAAACGCTGCTGTTTCTTCAGTTTGTATTTCTGATTCTTTTCCAGACAATCTCTATCAAGTTCTGTATCTAAACAGAAGGAAGGGTGGATGGAAGTGTGTAACTGCACATATATATCCTTTGAGTTAATAAATCGTTTCAGAATACATCTACATGACCTCACAGACCTAACACTAACGTTATGCTCTTCTGTAAGGGACTACTTCAACTCTGGAATGAATTTGAATGGGATTTAGATTTTAATTCTCAGGAGAGCTTTGCTTGAGATCATTACATTGGATGTCCTGTCTGCTGTGATTTTTGTCTGCTTATTTTGCTTTGGGCTTAGAACAAACTTATACTCCACATAAAATCTAAGATGACATTGAAGTACTGAGGTGAACACATGAAAACTACAGTTGCAGAGATAAAATGAGAATCCAAGCTACAAGATTGTGTCTTAACTCTTGTTCCCCGTCATACTACTTGAGATGCTCTCTTTTCTTGCTGTTTAAATTGATTAGAGGCAATTTTGGTAACTGTATTTGGAATTATTCGTTCACGGTGGCAGGAATGGTGTGAAGATCTAACAGGCACTGCAAAAATTTAGGAATCTTTTCACAGTACGAAAAGGAAACAGCCATTACTCATTTTAGATGAACTCAGTTTCCCAAAAGATTGGATTATTTCAGACCCAGTTTCATTATATTATCATGCTGGTGCACTTGTTTTAGCTTAGCATCAAACTGATAAACTGTTTAGGCAAGCGCCCTCCACAGTGGAACAGCCATGTACAGCCAGAAATAGACAAGTTCATAGCCACAAGTAGCAGACCAGCAACACCAGAACATGAAAGACAGTAGGAACTATCTTTCAAATAATGCCATAAACAGTCTTAAGCCACTGGAAGTAAAGCAAGCTGCATCTAGTTTTAGACTGATTGAGACAATTAAAGAGGGACACATATCAGCAGTATGGAGATTTGATGTTTCTTCCCTGATGACCATTTCACTCTTCTGCTGTTGGCAGCAGAAGACACTATACTGATATGCAGCTATCCAGTCTGGTTAACACTTATTCTATTTGCCCAGATCTTCTCATAATCATGACTACTCACTAGATTTTATCCAATTGCCTTATGTTTATACAAGTGTTCATTTCTAAGTTGTGATTACATTAATTATTTGCATTAGAATAATTATTCTGATTTTCTAAGCTCTTATTCACGCAGGGAAGGTCTACTTACCCCATGTGAGAGTAGACCTTCCCAACATTATTATTTAAGAACACCTTAAATCACTTATGACTTCCAAAATTATGGCATTAAGAGCCTCTAATAGTTAATGAATTGGGGAAATCTGAGTAAAAACCCCAAAAAACTACTCTATTGTTTCTTACAATAGGTCCTGCTTTATAAACTTTGAGTTAAACTGTTTTCAGATCTATGTAATTTTAGCTGTTCTTTGGCAGTGACATATGCAATCGACTGTTATTTGGAAGGGAAGCCAAGTAGAAGACCAAAAAGTAGCAGAAAAATTGGATTTAAAGGCAGTTGCTGGTGGTGGTCTTTACCACAGGAATAGGAAACCAGGTGAGAAGTAGCAGCTTATGAGACACTCAAGATGCTATAGGAAAAACTGAAGAGAGAAAATATTTTTTGGTTTTGTTGTCTTAGTGCTTTGACATATAGTTGGTTATAATTTTCTTTTCCCTTTTCCTTTTTCTGGTACCATAAAGTCTCTTCAGGTGAATGATAAAATAATATTTTCTACTTCTTTTTGTGCATTGCAATATTGGTACCCTTGAAACTTCATCATAAAACCCTTCAAATTCTTCCTTAGAAATGGGGGTATTGTTCTAATGATTTGCATTTAATAACATATATTGCAACATTTTCTGTGTGCAATACATTATTATTTATTAAGAACAAATAGCCAACATGAAGAGCACTTTTTCTCACATGGTATTTATAGGAAAAGAAAAAATTATTTAAAAATAAAAAAATTGCTATTTTTCCCCCATTACCTCTTCCCTTTGCCAATCAAGAGGGAAACTCTCATTCAAACTTTTGTTCAGAAATAGGAAACTGAATTCTAAAAAGGTGATGAAATCTATCCAAACATCATGAAAGATAACAGTTACTCTCCAAATAAGAATTTCAAATCTGAGACCGGCTTTCTAACTCCTCAAAAATCTTTCTTTTTGGAAGGAACCATATGCCTGGACCAGTTGTGGCAAGGCTTTGTCAGGCTGGTGTTGTCAGGCTGGTGTTATCAGACTGGAAAGGAGAAGAGAAGCCACTCTGAAATGGCCCACAGCAGGTCAGTTCTAATCAATCCCATACCATACTGCAGAAAACTATGTACTCCAGGACCATCATCTAGGATAGGAAGCAAATAAAGTTAGCAGTAAACAGGAAAAAAACCCCAAGCATTAAACAAAATCCTACTTCGTGAAAAAAATTAGGCTTTAAATTATTTTTGTGTTACTCTGATATTTTTCTTTCCAAAATGTGCCATGCTTCCTAAACCATGGTTGACAGCTTCATTTTCAAAGATTCAACAATGTGATTATTAAAGTTTTGATGCTGGCATTTCTCAATTCCATATCGCTATAAAATTTATTCAGCTGAACTACATGAAATAGGTTGTACCTTAAGGGAAGGAAAAACGCTTCATGGATTCAAACAAACACATTTCACCTTTTGTTGAAATGGCCATTGTGAAAGCTCATTTGCACATACCCAACAATGGCTTTTTAAAAATGTGCATCTTCTGTCTTTATTTATTTTCAGTGTTTTCTCCAGAAGGTGTCAAGAAACAGTGCTTATATTAAACAAAAATGTCAGGGTGCCAATGCTAGGGACTCTGTCTGTAAACAAATCAAAAACTATAAAGATCATAAAGTTTGTAGAAAAACTTAACAAAAAAATGCAGCAATAAATCTTTATTTTCAAAGTTTAACGTTTCCCCCCCCTTTTGATTCATATTGTACTTCATATTTTGCTCTGAGAAAAAAAAATAAATAAAAAGAAGCATTTTGCATTCATCAAAATAGAGCCAATGCCAGAACACTCTTTTGCTTTGTGGTGTGAATGAATTTGAGACAATTTAATATCCTGGTATCAATGAAAAATCACATTTACTTGATAATAGCTAATATAAAAATGTAAACATTTCTTGCAGAAGTTTTGTTCCATAATTAAATCTTCTGTGTTTTAAAATCTTTTGTGTGCAAGGGTTTATAAATTATATGTTTCATATGATTTTTTACAGTGCTTAAAAATCCCAATGTCAGATGGCCATAAATAAACATACAAAAGGTCAGATCCTTATCCTGAAAAAAACATAACAATCCACTTTTTTTCTTATTCGGTGTGTCAATAATTTAAAGACAAAATGAGACGTACTTGTTGAGTACTACGTATTGATTCGTGCCTTGAAAGCATGGTTTAGCAATTCCCTGGCAATTATATAAATTTTGAAACATCCGTGGTTTTCATGGGACTGGAAGGAGGAAGTCTACTTCTTTGTTTAGAGAACAAAATTCATCCTACTTGAATCCCCAGTTTCTCTGTTGTAATTATATTGTAAAGGACACCAGCAGTTAAAAGCAGGAGGCAGAACTTCTCATGCTTTGCACTGTTAAGCCACCAGCTGATGAGCCTCTGTTGGTGAACATATTTCCTGTTATGGTGAAAGCATTTGTTATGAAGAGCATATATCTCACATTCATATAAATGGAATGTTTAGTGGGAGGATGAACTGCTTGTATTTTAAAAAATTCTCATTTTAGATCTTTGCACACACTGCACTATTCTAGTGGAGGCTAACCCTGAGCCAAATGCCTAGTTCATTATAGTACTCCTCCTCTCTTTTAAGCTAATGACAAAAAGCCTCCCTCACTTCACAAAAGTAAGGTCAGACCTTAGGTGGGCTGCACAGCACTCAGGCACATGATCATTTTCTCACTGAGGCACTGTAGATTTCCAAGTAGCTCATTACAGATCCAGGGAGCATTCATGCTATGGATGCTCCATGATGTGCAGAACAGCCAACTGACCTCCACCTGCCCTGTCTGTGAGAAAGTTAAGAATACTCTTCCCCTTCTTGAGCAATCAGTCTTGAAGATGGACTTCAGCCTGATGCAGGGCATATTCTGTAACTACAGAATCACAGAATTCTTTCATAGTTTTAGAAAGTGCCTGATTTTTTTTTTTTTTTTGGATGTAAAAAATATATTTGAATTAGCTTCTGAAGCTTTCTGAATGCTGTTAGTAGTTTTATAAGAAAACACATAACTTTCTCTTTCTTAGTTGCAAGGAAATTGTGAATTAGGGAAAGTACCTATAAAATAGAAATAGCTGAAAATTATTCTGTCATCTGATACAGTGGGGTTTTTTTCATTTAAAGAAAGGCAGCCGGATCCTGACTTTGCCTATGTTAGGGTCTCATTTGAGGGGTTTTTTTGTGTAGAATGATTCAGAATTAACGTGATTTATCATACAGACAGTAAAATTTAGCTACCTTCTAACATCTGTCAGACACATCTAAGTGTAGTACCCTAAGCTCAGTAAATCAATGCAATAGTCACGTTCAGCACAAAATCAGCACACAGGTGTTCAGTTATCCCCATGCTTTGTTCAAGGTATGAAAGCAGCTGATACAGTGGGTGACACCCACAGAAGGGCAGCTGAGCTTCAACAGCTGGTGCATGTAACAGACATGCTTTACATACCCAAATGTCATTTGGCTCAATTAGGAGCTGAAGCTTACCATATTTTTATAGCTAAACTAGATACGATTTTAAAGCAGGGCAGTGCCTTAGCAATTACATGGCAGATGAAGCTGGGAGTGGATATAGAGCTCCATAGGTTGTTTCTAGACTAACAGTGGAAGTGTACACACATCTATTCTGTAATTCCTTAATTAGCAAAACATGAGCCTTGTCTGCATAATCCTGGTTATGACTGTTGGGACTAAATTTGTTCAGATATCCAAGGTTTAAAGTGTCACTGTTGTCTAGGAAGCCAAATTAAAGCTAGTGAATTTGCTATATTTGCTGGAGCCCAGGCCACACATCGGTCTGAGTGCAAGATAGATTTGTTCCATGGAGTGCTAGAATATGACCTGGGGTGTATTAAAAGAAGAACACATTGCTAATAGAGTCACTCTAAGCTTCTTAGTCCTGTCATTAGATCAGGACATGCCACAGCTCCTGATGCCTTTGCTGAGCACATGGAAATAGAAAAAGTTATAAAAGAGAATTCTTCACTAGGCTCTGGTGTCACAGCTAATATCAAAAGGGTCTCATTCTTTAGAGGTACTCTTCATCATGCCACATTTTCCTGACATATTGCTACACCAATAAGAACATTTGGTCTTATAAATTTATGATCCATTTCTATTCTACCTTCCTTGGTTTTACTTGTTTGTGAAAAATGTTTTGGTTAGTATGTAATTTCTTATGAAGAATTAAGAAAGTTAGCAATTTAATATTGCACAAATTATGTTTGGAGGCTTTTTGTGCAGCCCTAGTCTCATAGGTTATACATGCCCCTGATCATATTTGATAATGCTTTTGCTACACTTCTTACAGCTCACAGGACATAATTTAAAACTCTTTTTAAAATTTATTTCATTTTCCTTTCAGTAACTCTGTTTTCCAGGTACTTGCTGAAAGTGAGATTTCATGTGACAGTAAATTTTGTGGTTTAAGCTTCAATTGTCATCTGAGACTGGAAAAATCGAACTCCTTTCTTCTGCTATTCTTTTATTTTGCAGCTTTTGTGATTAGGCAAAAGTTGTTGGGTCATTTTTTACTCACAGACTTGTACAATATCTAAAGTTGGAAAGGTTACTGATAGAATATTGCTTTAGAGAATGTGGAATTCCCATTTGCTGTTCCACCTAAAAGCCCCGCGAAGAGGAATTTTGGAAGGAAGATATAGAAATGGAAGAAATTACTGTCTTCTTTTACTCTGAACAATACATCTTGTATTTAACATGAGGAAGATAGTGTACCTTTGAACATATTCTATAGAAATCTGACATTTATTTTAAATTTTAAACATTACTTTCTTCCTTTTTTCCATATTACAAACTTGAAGATCATGACACACCATTATTATTGCCAATCATCACCTGTTGTTTTTATAATAATACCGAATATGTTCTCTCTATGTATCTTTGACCACCTGTAAATTATTCTCACTTCTTTATATGTATCAATACCCTTGGATTCTGGTCATTGTGTAAAAAATTCATAGAAAATATTATGATATGATGATTTTAAAGCAAAATCTTCTCATGTAAAGATCAGATTTGCTTTCCTTTAGACCATTTTGGAAAAAAAAGTATTACTTTTATAGAGCTAGTGTTGCCTATTTTATTGAAATAATTTTGGCTAGATTTTTCAAAAGCAAATTGTCTAGAGTATGTTTTTTGTTGCATGGAAAAGAATTTTGAGAATTACTAGAAATTCATAAATGTTCCAAATAAATCTGAAATTTTCCTAAGTATTTAATACATCTAAAGTGAGGTAGTCATTCAACAAAAAGACATAAAATAACAGAACAACTAGACTGGAGATTAAATAATGCTCAGAAAGTTGAAAAACAGTGACCTATTCACTTGAAAATTCAACAAGCTTGATCTGCAAAGCACCTCAATTTTCTGCAATATACGGAATAGATGCAGATGTTTAGGGGGTCCAAAGTCTCAATTCATCTTGCCTTTGCATTTACCTTTATATTGGTGGGTCATGCTGATCAAGCTGCTGCTTTCTTTGGTGTGACTTTAGTCAGTGCTCATGGGCTTTTTTTAAGTCCATAAGACTTGTGGCCAAATGGTTCAATTATCAGTACTGCAATTAGGACTTCAGCAATAGCTATGGTAAAATATCTTATAATAGCTCAGCTTCAGGGTTTGGGGCACACCCTCACACTGGAAGGTCACCTGCCTTTGGCTGCATCCTGGGCATTGTTGTAGGTGTGTTGGTCCCTGGCCATTCATTTCAGCAGTCTTCATCCTCACCCTAACCTGTGGGCTGGATCCTGGCCACACCTTGGTCCACCTCTCTGCTGAGGTTTTTCCAGGGCTTTGCAGGTCTCTAAGCTGGCCCAGGTCACTGTCCCCAGCCACTGTCCCCAGCCCTGCTCCTGTGCTGCATGTTGCCTGGCAAGGCTTCCATGGGAAGGGCATGGTCCTACTGGACACACATCTTAGGGCTGCTCTCAGGTCCCAGCTGCTTTCCTTGGAGCAGCCATTCCCTGTTGGGCCCTGACACTCTTGTGTTTTTGCAATCTCATCTTTATATAGAACTAAATGCCACATTAGTTTTAACAACAAAAGATGAAGTGAATTGGAGAATGGCAACATGAAACACCATGGAAAAGAGTGTTTTTATAACCAGTAGTTGATTAGTCATGTTACATTTAGCATTATTACTTATATTGTGGCTTTAAATAAGTTATATATTTGTTTTGCACTTTTTAATACTGAAACTTTAATGCAACTGTGTCATTTTTAGTCCAGTCCATATTAAAAACAGAAATAAAAGATATTTTTCATTGTCATCGCTCCAGTCACAAAGAAAGCATGATGAACAAGACTGGGAATTTTCATTTTCAGACCACTGGCAGTTGAAGGGCTATTGATCTTATGTTTTTGATTCTGTATTTGTTGTTGGCTTTTCCTTTCTTTATTGAATATTTTTGTTGTTATCATTCTTATTATGAGAACAGAAAAAATAAGAGGTGCATGATAAAGCTGAAAGTATTAGAAAGGATTTCTCAGATCCTAATGTTGACAGTATCATGCCATACAAAACCACAAGATTGAAAGAAATGCCTCAGCAACTGAGTTATTTTTTCTGTCATCACAGATGAAGAATTTAAACTGTAAAGTTCCTCAGAACCTCTGGTCTCTGTGCTGCTGCTCTCCCACATACTGCTAACTACAGGTCACAACCACAAACTAAAAAATTCATTGTAATATGCCAGATAAAGAGGAAAGACAAGAAAAAAGATGTTTCAGCAATAACAGGGGATTCATGTGAAAATTCTGGATGATGTGAAGATGTGGACTATACCTCAAGGAAAAAAGGAGAAAAAAAATCCAGGCTCCAAAGCTTAATGCCTCAGAAGAACAAGGATATCTCTAACTGCAGATGGTTTCCAGTCTTTCAGAGGAGAGTTAAAAAAATATATTAAATATTCCTAAGAGAGACATTAAAATTAAAAAAGACTTCTGAATGACACAGATTATTTACTAAAGTTATGAAGTATGTGATTAATATAGTAAAGGCAATATTTCAAACATATATAATAAGGAAAAAACCAATATGTTCTTTCCAATCCTTCTGAATACATGAATGACATGTTTATTTGACTTCCTACTTAGAACCACCCTTATATATATTTACAGACTCTTTTATCTATGACTGTAACTACTATCATCTATGAAAGAGTGAGAAGAGTAAATACTATATCTAGACAGAGAAAAAATATGAAGAAAAATCAGGTTTTGTTTTATGCATAATTTTGCAGCTACAAAAATAGCTAAAGCATTTGAAATTAGTCATAATAAAACCTTTGAAGAATGCGAGGGATTTTTTTCTGCAAAACAAAATAGTACGCTGCTGTATGTCTAACTATAGAGGGGCAGATTTATTTTTATTAATGCTATGTTAAATTAATATTTTAAAAGTGTAGTACATTGCAGTGTAAGAGAAAAAAGAAAAACTCCTTATCTTCACTTTCCAGGAAGGAAGATTATGCAGAGAAAGACCAACTGCCTTCTCTAAAAACATGCAGGGAATTAAAACAGAGACCTAGAATATGTCTGAACAGAAGGTATTCTTCTTTCTGTCAATTCTACTATAGGAAATAAATTCAGTTTATTTTGAACCCCTGAATATTTTGCCTTGTACAGAAAGAATTATGAACACTGAATTTGTTTGTTCAACAGGAAATGGAAGGAAAGCAGTCCTCCAAACCATATTGATGATAATTATAATTGCAGTTAAAGATTCAAGTGGTCAGCAAAATCTTGGCCTGTGGCATGATCAAGAGTGGGCCTTTGTTGGCTTTTCAGGCGACAATAGCTGAAGGTAAGGATTCTAAATCATGGAAAAATAATTTTTAATGTTGTTATTGGTGGCTGACTTTGCTTCCTCTGCCATAAGCCCTACTGTCCAAATTGTTCAGACTAGAGAAACATCATTGCACTTCAGCCCCGATTTGCAGTGAACCATCTGTATCCTGACACAGTGAAACCCAGCAATGGCATCAGCAGCCACGTTCTGTGTGAACAAGATGATAAGCACCTCTCAGCCAAGAGACATGCTGTGCTCTCAGAGGGGGTGACCTGCTATGGGTTTCAATCCCAGACCAATAGACATCTCATGCATCTTCCTCTCACTCCGTGGAATATATTTACATTCAAATTTAGTGGTAAATTGAGGGTCCTTCAGCCTGTGTTCTGAGCCAAACAGTGTATGGAGCTTGAACTGGTTCCCACTAATAAATCTGAATTTCACTTGGATTAATTATCTAATTGTCAGTACAATTCTACAGGGCTACAAGGCTCTTTTTTGTCTCAAGGAATGGGCGAAGCAAGAAGCAGGAATAAATTCCTATATGCTGGTAATATGTAATGATGATGCATCATCACATCATCAATTCACGGACAATCTTAAATAAATCACCTGTAAAGGGCTGTAATTTTCTCAATAAAAAGTGTGTAACTTGTAAAATAATAGACTGTCTTTTTAAATAGAAATTTTAAAATTATTTTCAAGCCTGGTCTTTTTCAGTGTTTCTATTTAATAAAACAAGTGGTCTTCCAAGACCACCTAGGAAGAGCATGTAAAGCAAATTACCACTTAATTGAAACCAAACCTACTACTCAACAAATAGTGTAAAGCTAAGAACTCTCAATAGAGCTGGAAAACTATACATATTACAGAATTTTTCACTAAACTAACTAGCTAGGAATTAACCTCCCAGCAGTACATTCTTGAAACAATCTGGCAGGTTTTCTTTTCACTTTCCAGTTTTATTATTTGATCTGAATTTCTGGTCAACTTCAAGGCTCAAAGAATAGGTTTGCCTAGTCTAATAGCCTTATTTGCTATAAGGAAATTTCTTTATGGTGGTAACTTTGGACATCATAGTCTCATACAAGAGGAAAATCAAAGGCTTCTCCTTGAAAAACTGGTTTGTCAAAATGTTACATTCCAAAGAGTTCATATTTTTATCATGACAGAGATTTATTCCATGAACAATAAATGTCTTTGACATGGTGTCATGAGTTGCAGGTCTGATTTGCATTTTGATTAACCCCAACCGATAGTATGATTCTTTACTGTTGTGCAAAAAGAACAAAATGTAGGTCAAAGTATAACATGTCTTTTGCAATTAAGTCTTAAACACATCTCTTAGCTTTTTTGACACCAACACTTATCTTTATCAGGATGAAATGTCCTACTTCTGCATTCAGCCACACGCAGTAATGTGACAGGCAATTTGCAGCAGTTCTCAAAAGAAAGGTTATTATCAATTTTAAAGATAAAATTAGGACCTAATTTTCAGTGTAAACAAGAAAGTAAAAACATATTAAAAATTACTGAAAGGAATCAACTAGATAATAACTTAGATTATAATTAGATCATGTTTGAACCTGGAGTAGAATTCTCTACTGCACAGAGAGAAAAAGAAAGCTGAAATTATGTCTTTTTTGTCTTCGTATATCAAGGGTTGGTTTCCTCTTATTGTTTCCTCTTTATATTTACTTTTAATTTATATTGGGATTATTCTTGTCATAGCTAGAAAATTTTTAAGTCATAATTTCTTTTAAACTTTTTTTCTTATCTGTAAGTCATAGATTTGGAAGGCTAGGATGGCACAGGTTTCTGCTTTAGTAGATTATCTCTGACCAGCACTGCTAATATTCACTATAAGGCCATCTCCACATTCTTACGTACTGTGATATCATGCATAAACTCGAAATTATGTATGCTCTGATAGTATATTTTGTAGTACTCTACCTAATTTTCTCCACCTGTGAAAAGTCACGGAAGCAGAGGAACAGCTATAAAATATCTCAACGGGATCATAAAGGTGTTGCTGGTTCCATTGAAGGCAAACAGAAATAGATGTAAGATTTGCTTCAGAGATAATTTTTCTATGCCGTGGAGGGATTTAAGCCACTATGAGCTTACTCTTCATGGTCAGTTTCTGCTTTGAGCTCCTCAGGTGGAGGTTCAAATGCAAGCTGGGTATGTGGAATCGTTCTGGAATTAGCAAGGCACTGATTCCATAGGTGAAGACTTAATCCGGAACCTGACCTGTTGTGCTTTCTGTGTTGTGGCAGACAGATAGAGAATAGCTAACATAGCTTGTGTCAGATAGCTACCTAACATATCTTGCCTCCAGACTCACATCTTCATGGAAGGAGTCCTCTGGCTAGATTTATGCAAAAGGCTGCAGAGATAATATGAGGATTTGCTCCTAAATGTGTTGTATGTGCATGAGAAAGTTAATTTGTACTTTTCTCACAAACAACAATGGAAAAATATATTCATATGTCTAGAAAGGCTTGCAGTCAAGGAAGAATAATCCAAAAGGATGTGTTTATGAAAGTTCCCTTCCCATTATCAGTTTAGCAAACAATGTAAATTTGAAAGATTTAAAGAAAGGATCAAGGTTACACAATTTTGTATTTCCTGTCAGAAGCGCTACAAAAAACCTTCAATCTTCATTTCAATGTGCTGCTTCATTCAAACAAGAATTTATGTTGCCTCTTGCAGGACCAGGGTTTATACATTTGTTACAGCATCCAGTCCTTATCTCACAAGGCAAAGTAGCAAGCACAAGGGTCTGAGTATCCAGGCTCTAGTCTACCTTCAAAATCCTGGTAAAGCTATTTGAAATGCTAGGAATTATTTTTTTATTGGTATTGCTGAAATCATATATCCAAGGAAAAGGAACCCTGAAATTGTCATAAATTAAATCTGTCATTTTGCAGGGTTTGATGGACACAGTCTCTTAATTTTCCCCAAGATTATATTAATCCAGAAACGGTTGTAGCAGCAGAAAATTGATCTACTTAAAACCTAAAGTCTTTCTAAGAGGTTGCTGTCAGTGCATGGTCACTGGCATACACATGTTCCTTTGTACTTGGTCTGAAAATGTTAGAGGTGATGTGCAATATTGAAAGATTACAGCATTCCTTCACAGAAATGTTCAGAGTTTAACCACATGAGTTGTGCCTCTAATACTAATGCACTGCCAGTGCTATGACTTTAGATGTCTCTGAATCCTGTTCGAAAAAGGGAATGACAGAGGAGAAATTCATTTGAGTTTATCACAAATGCTCATCTATAATTCTGCCTATAAGGACACCAAGTTCCAATACCCTTGCAGTTTTGAAAGTTTAATAGCATTACTGAAGGCTGAGAGCTCTCTCAATATTTCTTTTGGACTCAGAGAATAGTCTGAAAGGCCTAACTACTTGTTAACGACTTGAGGAATCTCATGCTATATGAACAGACAAGGAGAATCCCTGAAAATATTTTAATCACAACAGGAAACCAATTGCCATTCAGATATTTACCACTGTAGGGTATCATAAGGAATTTGGATTTTAAATTTGTTTAGATTTGTGAAACTATCTTTTTGCTCTGAGGAAGAGAGAGAGAGAGAAAGGAAAAACAGGTAGTGTAATCTTTCACTTGGGGTATTGCAACCCACTTTGCAATATTTAGCAAATATATTGCCTGCACACTTGGTCTTATCATCAGTATTTGCTGTCTTTTATCAACCTCACATATTCCCCCACATCTTTACTGAAGCAGTGACAGCCTCCATGAGTAGAACCGTCTAATAACCCACCAACAACTGTTTCACATTGACTAGACTTTAAAATTGATGGGCCCAACTCTTTCTTATACTCACATCCTTCTGTAAACAATACATCAACTGAATTTAATACCAGTCAAATAAAAAAGTACTATTAAAAATAACCAAGATCCTCAAACCATTTCCTTTTTGGCATCAGTGATCAGAATTATTTATTGCAAGTTTGAGCATTACCCACTAAACCATTTTATCACAATATTTTTGGCACCTATGCCAGAAGTAGTCAGGCATTAAATGTGGCGCTTTCTTGCTGCAGTGCCTGAAGGTAACTAATCAATGTGGCAAAGATCTTCTGGGTGCATAAGATATATATCTCACCTTCCAGTGATTAGTTTGTCAAAGCCACAAGATCTATGAATATAATTATTTAATCTGTCAAAAGGATATAGTACATCTTGAAAAGTCATCATCAAACCTGATGTAGCAGAAAATTTCAAACTATTGATTAGATTCAGACATTCACTTTTTAATCTGAACATGTACTTTGGCTCATCAATAGGTCAAGTAGCTTTTGAGAGCAACCCAATAATATTCGAATCTTGAGTCAGCAAGTAAATACACCCTGAGTACTTCAAATTATTTTTTTCCTGAGATTACTTTTAATGAGAAAGGAGGTTTTGTGTAAGTACAGAATTGCAGACTGAAGTTGTGTTCAGCTACAGCATCTCTCCTCTGGAGTGATGTGGGAGAGGTTAAAACAAAAACAAGAGAAAACAAATTAAAATGAGATTTATCTAAATCTTCTGTCACTTCTGTCAAAAGAAGCTGAAAAAAAAAAGAAAAATTAGTCTTGGCTCCCTGAAACAGGAGCTATCTGAATAATACAGTATTTTGTTCTGAAAGGACAAAAAACTTTGCTGTGGCCAATTTTGTTTCTAAATACTGGAATAAAGTACCTACAGTGTTCACTTTAGAAAATATTGTATAATTCATCATGCATGATGATATTAGATTTGCTGTACTCCTTGTTGATAATATTATTGATAGGATTTTCGGCTCTTTGGTTAGATAAAATATTTAGTGTGTGCAATTTATTTGTGCAATTTATTTTTACTTTATTTTTGCATTATACATTTGTGTATTTTTTGTATATAATATGCTTTTTTCATACTTTTGCATATTTGAGCTTCCTGGACTAGTGGAAGGTGATCCTGCCCAAGATGGGGGGTTGGAACTAGATGATGTTTAAAGTCCCTTCCAACCCAAACTTTTCTATTATTGTATTAGTATTGATAACAGACACCTGGAGATTTTATGCTGTGTATGTCCTTAGAATCAACAAAAAGACAGCCCATTTCCTTTATTTCCCCACAAACAGTAAAATCCTATATATGTATCCCACCAGATTTCCAAAAGCAACTAGAGTACAGTCTTTAAGGAAGTTAAGAAAATCAGCATCTCCAAATTTTTACATACTTGATGGAGTCACTCAGCAGCAAAGAGTGATGATCAAAAACATGAAAAACTTCTACTTTTGATTTTATTAAATAGAATGATAAAATATAAGGAATTATTTTGCATAAGTTACGTGTACATATTACTGTGTTTCTTGCTACATCCAAGAGCTATTTTACTAATTATGAAATATGAAAGTTAAATAACAAATCCAATTAAACTGGAAAATATGTATTATGGGAAGAAAATCCTAAAAATATGTATAAAATATTATAAAATTACTTTTATAAGAAACAATTTTCAATTGTAGCAAAGTTGTTTATTTTTCATGCTGAATATAAAGGAAAAAGTACAAAATGGGATGTAATATAATAAATATACAGACTATATATCTCACTCAGGAACAAAAAAATTCCCACTTTAGATTGTATTTCTTTCTCTGTTGGAGGAATACAGACAAACACCCTCATATACCGCCCACCATCACAGAAGAATGAGAACTTGGTGGGCTTCCCCTAACCGGAAAATTCAGGCACTGGGGAGATAAGGCAGTTTAGGCAACTGAAGGAAGAATTAATCTCAGACAGCTTTAGATATCTAAAAATCTTCTGATACACACTTCTGTTACTGGTTTGCCCTGCTAGAGGCCATGCAAAGAGAGAATCCTCTTCTGAGGATGGTTCTTCTCATCTGTTTTAGGATGGGCTGACTCCATTTGACCCCATCTGTGAAAATGCCTGGATATTTCCCTATTAGCTATCGTAGTATCCTACTCATAACTTTACAATTTCCATGTCAATAACTTACCTATAGTAACTGAACCTTTCTTGAGAGAGATGAACCTTCCTTATGGAAGGCACTCCCTCAAACTGAATTCTAATCCTATTAATCAACAAGCTATTTAAACAGTCGTCAGATTGCAAAGGTTTAAATTTTCCAGTCCTGACATTGGACAAAATCAACAAATTCATTCACCATGTGATCAAATGGTGAAAGTATTAATCCCACACCCACAGAAAAAAAAAAAATTCTGTGAGTATTGCAAGATACTCAGCAAGGTCCTACTGTGTTAGGGTCAAAACCACCTAACATAAAATATACTTAGGCTGCTGTGGCTTCATTATCCATTACAGTTTAATTTATGAGGTCTGCAACCACACATTTAATTATTCCATATACAGTCTTTACACTTCTAGTCTCAAAATGAAACTGTGCCTATAAAACCAAGTATCTTTTGAATTAAAGTATATCATTTACATATCCATACATAGCCAGATATATATTTACATATATATATTTTCACAGACATACACACATGCATACTTACAGTGTGGTGTATTTACAGGTGCATATTTTATATATCTTTTTCTACATAAATATTTGTGCTTTGAAAACATCCATGTAACTAAATACTTTGTGCAGATCCTTCTTTACTAAGGGTAAAAGAATATATTGACAATTTTTTCTTATTCTGTCTAAATTTTAAGTAAGAAATAGCTGCCTGTTCCTTACAGTCTTCTGTAAAGATCATCTTCCTGAATTTCTTGCTTTTATGTAATAACAATGCTAAGAAATTGTTAAAGAAGAAAGCAAAACATAAACTGATTTTTTTTCTTTGTTGACTCTCATTTCACTGAAAAGAACAGAGTGGGAGGACTATCCTGTAACTAGCAACCCTTGTTCATCCCCATAACTCTTATTTGCATCTACTCAGGAATAAGCTGCCAGACTAAGACCAGACAGGTTGGGATGTATAAAAGGGGAGGGAAACTGGGAGGCCAAGGATGGAGCCCATCTACGCTGGTACAGAGAGGAGGAGCCATTTGCAATACCTTGCATTTGTGATGCAGCTTCCAGGAACGCAGGTTGTGGCAAAACATTGAGGAAGCTGCTGGAGATATTTTGACACAACCAGTCTGTGATTCAGCTTTCTTGTGTACAGTTTGTTCTGTGAACATGGGATGAGCCACCTCCAGCCCAAGACTATGCACAACTTTGAATGCCAAAGTAAAGGATAATGCTGTTCCCTATGTGTGTCCAAAGATCCTGCAGTCTGGTGACTCCCTCACAAGAGTCTGGCAGTTATAATTTTCTGCCCTAGATGGATTGAAACAGACCTGTTTATTTATTTACTTCGGACAGCAAATCCTTATAAAGCTGATGTAGGCTAACCACTAAAATAAACCACAGGCAGAGGTTAGATGTTTAGTGTAACATCTGTACTAGCATATGTCAGAAAGGCTTAAAAAGAGAATTTATTTCAGCATTTCACTTAGACTAATGATGCCAGCAAAGGGACGTTGTTAAATAGAGAGAATATGGATTTTGGAGACCATCAGTTTGAGAGAGCTATCGGAGTGAGAATCTAAACATATTTAGGTCAAGGTTGGATTATAAATTCAGAAACTTCTTCTTAATAGAGTATTTCCCTATTGATTCCTTGCTTTCTGACTCCTACTGAGTCTGCATCTGTTCCTTCTCTAAGTAGACAGAATGTGGAATAGATGCAAATATGATGCAGTTTGTTGATTAAATTCTTGGCTCTGTTTATCTGTTGGAAGCCTCACCATCAGGCAGTCAATTTAATCAAACAATAATCTTCATTCAGTGGTGATCTCTTATAAAAAATGTATCCATGGTGCCTGCTGTGTCCTGTATTTATTGGAGATGTATCTCCTCATGGGTTTTAACACAATTGTGTAAAATTGATAATCGAGAGGATTATTTGAAATAACATGCAGTACCACACAACTTTTTTGTCCTAACCCAAGACAATAGTGCTCTTCTTCAGGAACAGTTGACATCCCTCTGGCATGGGCCAGATTATTATTCATTACATTTCTGACATTCCCCATGGCTATGCAAAAGCATGAAAAAATCAGCTGCTTTGCCAGTTTAATGTTTTATTCTGAACACTGAGGTTTATAGTCAAACCAAACTAAATTTCCTGGTCTACGCTCCTTGCTACGCATGTGATTAAATGTGGTGGAGGCAAGGAGACATTTCTGCTGTTCTCTTTTCACTAACAACTTCTCTAATTTTAGATAACATAGCATTTTAACCCTCATAAATATTATAGGTAAGCTAATGTTAAAAAACAGTGAAAAAAAGTCTGTTATTCACATTACAGGTAAATTGCTTTTCCCTTAAGACCTAAGGATGAGAAAGAGTGTGAATTCTAAAACAGGTTTTATTGTTATTTTGAGAGCTCCCATCCTCTGGAATATCCTTCACCTTCTCCCCAGAAGCCACTAGCCAGAGTGAAAGACTGGCTGATTTGCACCTTCCTGAGACAGAACAGGTCAAACCCAAATTTTCAACTGTCTTTTTCCCATCAGGAAGGACATACGGTTGCTAAACCTTTCTTGAAAACTCCTCATAAATGAGGTTCCACAATGTGCCCCAGGCAATCTGTTCTAATATTTCACTGGTTTTGTAGCCCATTGCTTTTTGTCTTATCCTCACTGATATAGACAAAAACTGTCCAATTGTTCAGCACATCTTGTACCTGAACACTGCTGTGACATGACACGTTGGTCTTCTCATCTTTAATTTAAACATTTCCATTTCATTCAATCTTTCCTGTAGTAATTTTTTATAAACCTCTCTGGAGTCTCTCCAGTAGTTTCAGAAGGTTCTTGAGGGGCTGCCAAAAACCAGAGAAATACTGAGTTCAGGTCTTGTCAGTGCAGAGCAGAGCAGAGCAGAAATATCATTTGTCTGTATAATATCTGCACTTTTCACGGGAGGGTGACATTGATGACTCATGCTCTTGTGATCATTGTAACCTGTAGGTCTATTTCTAAAGGACTGACATTAGTATAGTTCAAATTTTAGACCTGATTTTTTTCCCCAAGTGTAACATGACTGACTGCAGAGAAATATATTCTCTGTGGTGAATTACATCTTTTCCACACTGATTTCCAAGATGATGTTAAACTCTGTGTACGTATTCCTGGCAGTCCTCCCAGCCTTGGTATGGTCTCCAGATTTAATAATAACATTCTGTATCAGTGAGTTATTAATATATTTGTTAAGTAGAGCTGGACCAAGACAAATCCTGAAGAAACGAGGTTTGTATGCCCTTCAACATGCCACAGAAACCATGTTCTCTGAATACGTTTTTTCCTCTTTTACAAGGCTTCTTTTACTGTGATATAATAAATCTGATGTGTTCAGCCCTTCCTTTTCTTCCACTCAGGCCCCCAGATAGCTACTGCTAGGAATCTGGTGCCACTAGGCTATTGGTTAAACTATCTCTGGTAACTGTTAGTTTTAATACCATTTAGAATACAATTTTCAAATAATTTAAAACTGGGGCTTTGTTATCTATGTTAAAATATTTAATTGGAAAAAACAGAGAAAAATACCTCTTTTTGAAATTTGATTTACACAAGGGGAAATAAATGCAATTTCCCTTTTTCTCAAGAACAAAAAAAAAAAGGAAATTTGATATTCATAGAATTATAGAAAGGTTTAGGTTGGAAGGGACCTTAAAGATCATTTAGGTCTATGCAAGCTTAAAAGTTAGTAATTTTGAAAACCATTATTTAGTTTA
>WEKY01036145.1:1440-46502 GCA_013390045.1 Picathartes gymnocephalus
GAGCTTGACATCTCTCTAAAACTTCTTTATCCTACATTACTAATACCATATCAACTCATCTTTCCTTTTAATACAATTTCATTAACATTTTGAATATATACAAACCCACAAATATTCACTCATAAATGTAAGCTTCAGATTAACAGTACAATTACTCAAACACCAAAGGTTATTCTATGTAATCCCAATTGTTTTCAGAGGTCTTTCTTTTCAAATGTCAATTAATTTTTTCAAGTTCTAGCCAAAATGATCTATTGTTTTTTAAATGTGACAATGTACTTTTACCATTCAAATCTTGGTTCCAAAACTCTGGGGTCAAGCGTGTGGGAAGAAGGGAGAAAGAAGGTAGAGAGACAAGGGAAATACTGACCTTGACAGGAAAATAAATGGCCTACACATGTACTGGCAGTTACAAACTGCAAACAAGTGGCAGGCAATCCCAGTAAAGTTTTGGGAAAACTCCCTTGCAATTCATAGTATGCTGTGCACAAATAAATATAGCTTAAAATATTCTTTATTCAATGTAGTAAGTAAGAGCCAAACTGCCATGAGAGGTTGGCTAGGAAACACTGCCTCTGCACTGATACTTCAGGGACTGTCAAGCACAGAACAAAAGTTCATGCATAATAATTAGTTATGTGTACAATGATATAATAAGCTATCTGAATACGAATACATGATCCCACTGTAGGAATATGAGACAGGGAGTATATAGATAAAACATTTGTCCAAAGAATATATTTAGAGGTTATAAATTTTTTGAGAATCATTTATATGTACAATTACTTTTTGCTTTCATTATTAAGATTCCAAACAGATGGTCTTTTTGCCCAGAGATGCATGAGAAATAAAAATTACAAGGCAAGATAAATATTTCAGAATTTCACCTTATTAAATGTACAGACCATCTCCTCAATGGTGTGCTTTTGTTTAAAAGATCTAAAGCCTTTACTAAGTTGACTAAATTATTCCTAAAGGATCATTTGTTTTACCAAAAGCACACAGAACTCTATAAAAACAAAAGTCAATTAGTTAATTTATTAACCACTGAATAAAATCTGTTATTTACGTAAATCTGGCATTAAAATATTTAGTATGCATTCCTTGAAGAAAGAGGAGACCATAGACCTTCAAAATTAAAGGAAAATCTTGTAAAAGAAATAATGAAATAGTTGGATTCCATTTCTGATACATGATAAAGCAAGTACAATTTTCTATCCATGACAGCTTATTTTTAGATCAAATACAAAATCCTTAAAATACATTCTACTCTTAAATAGTTAACACTATATTCTTACAATTCCTATTTAATAACATAAAAAAACCACCTTTATCTATTTTATCAACTAAAGCATAGCAACCTTTCTTAAAGTCACACATGAAACAGGTTTCATTTTGACTTTTATAACTGTAAGATCAGAAAAAAATGACACCAAAAAACTCACAGGATTTTTTTTCTTTTTTTTAGAAAACAGTATTTCGTTAGTTTTTAAGATTTCCTGGCCAAAAAAATATTCGCTAAATTATATCTTCACGTCAGCCAAAAAAAAATTGCAATGAAGTAGTTGAGGAAGATAAATCTCTACAATATTTTACTGTTTTATTACTGTATATGTTGAAGAGAATAAGATGTAGATTCAGCTAATTTACAGCACAGCTCAAATCTTCTGACTACATGTTCTTCCATGTGACTTAGTGATGAATGCTGAAATAGTCCACTGATATCTTCTTCTGGAGAATATTTTTTAGGATTGAAACAAGGTCATAGACCTGTTCAAACAACAACTTCCATGTTTTGTTGAACCAGAACTCCCATTTCCAGATATGATTTTTTGCAAATGATGTCTCGTATTATTGATTTATCATTCCTTCTATTTAATTACCTTGCATCACTTGAACTGAACGATAATAAAGACAACAAGATTCTTCCTTGTGCAATGAATCCCTTCAAGTTTTACCTACTGTCCTAGCAAAGCCCATCTGGAGTATCACAGGACTCCTCTACAAAAACTGAAGAGGAACAGCTCTCGTGCACTGCAATCATAGGAAAAATTACAGCTTTTGTCACTAGTTGTTTCTGATCTAGCAAAGTGCATAAAAGTCAGAATGGTAGCCTTAAAAGCAATAAATTGCAATTATCTAAATCAATGTTACCACTTTCACAGAACATCCCTCTGTGATGGTCTCCAACCTACTCCTCCCAGGAGCTGAAAGCCTTAAAACGAACAATAGGTCACTGCAGGTTGTGGAAGAGGTTTGAGTAGAATATTGTGATCTTCAGATAGACAGGCAGGGTGCCTCTGCCTGATGCAAATCCATGAAATGTGCCTTCATAGGAAGCAAATAGAAGATATTTTACAAAAGCAGTTTATAAAAAGAGGTAAGATCACATATTACGGAATTTTAATTACTTTTCTGCTAAGTATGCTCGATTAACATTATTTTTCACAGGTTATCTTACAAATTACGTGCAATTTTTTTTCTTCCATTCTTATTCTGAGGACTCCTACTACTTGTCATTCAACACAGTGCATTTCTGAGCAAGGATTTCACTTTCCAGTTTTAAGAACTTGTGTGGGAGTGTTCACAGTTTACTGGTTAGATTTTACAACAGAAAATTACAAACAGTGCTAAACATCTACAGATCATTCAATGTTCTCTGCACAGCCTGGCATTTTAGGGGAGAAAGTAAAAGGGCTCATTCTCAACTGGTGTTGGTCACACTGAACAGCTTGTCAGGGAGTAGTGCTGATTAAACCAAAAAGTAATTTCCAAAGCAGAAATTCTGCAAAAATAATCCATCCAAAATTTTCAGCCCTCTGAAGAAGTCCGAGAATGCATCTTTCAATTCAACTAAGGATTTACTAAGGCTTTCATACTCAGCATTTAATGAACTTTAATTTTTGATATTTAAATGATTGCAAGTGAAAAGACAATTCATTTACTTTAGTAAGGTTGTTTCTTTAGATCTTTCCTCCCATGATGTTCTGTCTGTATTTTTGTTCCTACATTCCAGCCAGAATGGTTATCATATACACACTTTCAAACTATTTAACAAAAACAGAACTCGAAATTTTTGTGACAGGCAGCATTTTAAGTGCATTTAATCATGGTAGCTATGTTTATTTCAATCTAGAAGAAACCTTGCCTATAGGTACAATATACTGTGTTCTTATAAGAGCTTACTCACATTCATTATTGCTAATGAAAAAATCTTCCCCTACCTCCCTCTCCTTTGACACATGAATAGAACACTTTATTCTTAATTTAAAACTGCAGTCAGAAAAGAAATCAAACTGACTTAATAACAGGGGCTTCAACATAAAAGAAATAAATCACTGCATCTTGCCATGCAGAAGTAATTGTCAGCAAATCCATGACCTCTTAATATAATAACACATGCAAGATTTGGTTTTTAGGCTTCATCCAAAAGCCAGTGCAGTGCATTAAGAACTGATTTAGGAATCCATTCACCTTCTTCACTGAAAGGAGACAAAACAGGAAAATATTTCATGGCATTATATAGTAAATAATTCATGACTTTTTGTCCTTAAGGAGTGTGATAGAGGAAGGATGAGTGTCTGAAAGAGATGCATAGGATTTAAACATCCTTTCTTCTAGACATTAGTGTTAGCAACAATAAAAAGCTCACCTTCTTTAGTAAAGGACGGTAAAGGGGGAAAAACAGCACATCATCTTTTATGGTTATTCTTCCAGCTAGAACAGCATCTACTATTGACTATCTTTCAAACATTTGATCATTTTAAAAACTCTAAACCACACATAAAAATGTTACATAAGGTAGATTTCACAAAGTGACAAACATTATACATCCAGCATACATTGGAAAACATTACAATTTCAATGCAAAATTATCAAAGAAAGTGCAAGGGTTGATAGTGTAAGTTATGAATAATGCTTATTGACTAGAGAAGGCTTGCATTTCATAAATTTTTTAAATAGACTTTGTATTAGCAAATGAGACCAGCGCAGAACCTATCATCATTGCTCATTACACTCAGTTGCAGAAGACCTAACTTGTGGATCAAAGATGAAATAAGAAGCTGTTTTGAAGCCCAAATTGTAGCAATTACAAAAGTGTATGAAAGACATTGACAATATAGGGGCACTGTGATCTTCTACAGCTCTTTGTAAGAGATCAAGTCTTGTCACAACTTGAAATCTGAGGAGGAGTGACCCAGCAGCCAGAGATCAAAAGATTTTTATATGCTCAAGGTTCAGACTAGCAATTAGTAACCAAAACAGCAATTTTCGTACAGTTCTTCCTAATGAGGAATATCACTGGGACAATCTTACATCACTTTCTCTACAGTATTTTTCCTTTTCTGAATATTTCTACAACATCCGACATACAGATAGTTACAGAAAGTTAAGGTTTTTTTACAGAAGTACACAATACCAAGAAAATGCAAGATAGAGCAATGAGGAACTGTTCATCCCAAAGCCTTATGCCTATAAATTATCTTGTCAAACCTTTGTGGTTTTTTCTTTATCTTTAGATTATTGACCATTTTGTACAATGGTTTGTATCATTACATCTAATTACATAATCAGCATGAACTCAAGTAGCCACTAAATGAGAATATTTAATTACCTACGATTTATTGAGTTGCAAAGCACATCAGACTCTAGATAAGAAACAGGCTCAGCAATGCATCTTGTTAAGGAAATTGTCTTGTCCCACCACCCAGGAGCCACACTCCTAACACTTGAAATTTTAACTTCTGAGAGTGAAGCCCCTTCACAGCAGGGCAACTCCAGTGAAGCAAGAGGGGCTCCACTTGACTTCCCACACATCCCTCCACTCAGTCTCATTTTCCTTAACAGTTGGGAACACACATGACAAATGCCTCTTCTTTTCTTAAAGTAGGAAGTCTGAAAATAAGGTAGTAGTGAAGTAGTAGTGCAGTAGTGAAGATGTAGAAAGGAAACAGATTTCTGCAACAGAAGAAAGTTAGGGAATGTACAAAACATGAGACATGGACATCGTTCTCTCTACTGTCTGTATAGACTTCTGTGAAATAAAATACCTAAACAGATTTAAAACAAAAACAAAACAAATAAACAATCAACCTAAATTAAACAACAACAAAAACCAAACCAAAACAAAAACAACCAAAACCCAAAAAATACCCACTATAAAATCCGAACTATATTGAATGAGGAACAAGTACCCCTCATGAGTGAGACATATTCCCTTTTAAGCTTTATCATTGCTCTTTCATAACATCTGTTCCTCCCCATCCTTCCAAAACCAGCTTCCTGTCATTCTTTCCAGCTTTTCATGCTCAGTCACAGTTGGAGAAAAAAAAAAGCCAAGAAATCCCTTACAAATATTTTTGTTTTAATTGAAGCATGAATGTAATTGCTATGCCCTCCATACAGCTCTCCTACATAAAGAGACAGTAGAGATGTCTCATGTTTTCATCCATGAAAGTATAATGTTAACAACTGAGGAACATTATTCATCATATATGTTATTCACTGAGGGTTTTGAAGCTCAAGAGAAATTTGAGTGTAGCAATCCCTAATGACTCAGACATTTCTGAAGAATGAACGCATTACTTATTTCTGAGTATTAAGTCACAGTGTTTCATTTCATTATGTACTGCCCTTCTACAAGACAAAAATAAATCTGTGGAAGATCAGATTTCTTATAGATATATATTGTTGCTATTGTTTATCATGGCATGAGCTTCTCTTTGACTGAAGATAAGCTCATGTAAGCTTGACTAAGTACAGTATGCAGTGCCACTGATGGTTTTTTCCCACCTTATAAAACAAGCCTTTTCTGATAATTAGACCAGCCTATCTTGTTCGAAAAGCTTTGAAAACCATGACACAACTATCTACTCTGCTTGCTAGACTCAAAATCAATCACATTTTTCTATTTTCAAACTTTTACCTATATTTAAATGTTCTTCTGCTTACATCATTTACAGCTGCATTCAATCACTTTCCTGGTTCTCAGTTTTGTGACTGTCAAAAATCAGCCATCAAATGGTCCTAGTTTTCAGTCCTCAGCCAAGACAAAGTCACAATATTATTCTGTAGACAGACAACTTTAATTGTTCCTAATGGTTTTGTGTAATCCATTCCTCTCCAGAGGAACCAAAGAGTGAATTTTCCTTATATTGCATCACTCAAGTGTAGCTATATGCACAGTTACCCACATTTCAACAACTTTGAAGGAAAAAAAAATAGTAATATTGGGATGTATAATACAGTTTCCCCACACTTAAATTAACACTGAGTAGTTTTGCTCAGTAACATGATATAGTCATAGAACCATTGAATCATTTAAGTAGGAAAAGATCCAATCTTTTAAACTATTCATAACACGATTATATATTGTCAGCCTGAATTTGAAGAAAGAATTGACATATAAAACTACGTGTTCTTGGGAATAAAGGAATGGCTTGTATTGTAGAGAATATTATAGAGAATCAGTTTCTTCATTTAAATATAAATTGATTACACTTAAATTTAGGTACGTTATACCAAATAATTTGTTACTAATATATTGTGTCCAGCTCAACAAAAAGTTCTTGGCAACATATTTTCCTGGTTATTGTTCACACATGCAGGGAGGAAAGGGTTAAAACTGGAAGACTGGGGAGGAGAAATATTCAGTCTGGGAAAATGCACTGTTTCTGTCTATCTTGAGAAGTCACATAACAGAATGCTGTAAAAAACCTAAAAAGCATTCTTCACAGGCCTAGTAAGGGGGAAAGGCAGATAAGAAGCTTGGAGATCATAAAACACAGCCCTGTGAAGAACGGTGCTGTGCCAGACCTTCCTGCTATGTGAGCCAGGAAACAGCCTGAGCGCTTTTTACCCCTGCTAAGACGACATAAGCTTAGCAGTGCAGGTGTTCCTGTTTTGCCAGTGAAATAATGGAATAAAACTTTCCTTCACACTTCAGCTGTGGATCATGGCCATCTTAGTGTTACCTGTACATATTCAGTTCACACAATACATCCCAGTCAAAACCAGAAATGTATCAGCCCAGAATTTAAATAAAACATTCAAAGATTAGATTCTGAAAAACTATCACAGTACAATAATACAGTTCTGTCACTTAACACATTGTATATCACCAACAATGAAGCGCACTCAAACGTGAATTTATTTACTTTTCTAATTCTCTAAACAACGGTGTGAAAGTAAATCTGCTGATGAAAAGGAATTTCAAACCTTAATAAATCAATCAGGGAAGAAGAAAAAGTCTGATTCAGGACATATTTATTCATTTCATCAAAAACATACACAAGCTACGGCTTTTATACCTCTAGGATGATTTATATTTTGATATAATTAATAGCATTATACCACACTTAATATCATGTCTCATATCATTACCTTTTTATCATTTTTTTAGACTCAAGCTATTGATAATCTACCAAGTGAAATTAAACACTCCACCATTTGCCCTCAACCCACCATCAAACAGTTTTGATCTTTTTGTGTTTAAGTTTATATATTAACAAACATTAACATATTCAGAGAGGCAAAGATTCAAGATTATCTGAATCTGAAATGTCTAGATTTTGGCATTTGTTGAAAACTGATGGCTTTACTTGATGAAATCAAGTAAAATTTTTTTTTATCATTACATGTAAGCAATAGCAAAAGGCAGTTATAAGCTACAAATATTAATGAAATAATTCATAAACATCGAAATACACTTAGCAGAAAAAACAAAACAAACAAACCTACTGTAGAGACATACGCATTGTGTTATGTTCATGTTGTCAAAATGTAGAGTTCTGATTAAGACACTGGCATTTTCTTATGCTCTATTTTATTCAATAGATGTTAGGACAAAAATTCTGCCTTGTGCACACTCTAAGTTTTTAATTAACAAAAAGGCAGATGTACTTGTCAAACTACAAATTATTAATAGAGCCATGAGACTGATCAAAAAGACTGTATAATTTTAACATGATTTTACAGAGTCGGGCAGTATAGATGAGAAGGTAGTAGAGAAGGGTATGCATATATCTAAATACAAAAAATATGTACATATTTATGCATAACTATTTCATTAAACACAAACACATATGTCATTGCAAACTAGAGATGTGTACATAAGCAATCAAACACACATAGCCAGATTTCTTGGGTTTTCACAATAAACATTCAGCTTTGCAAGTTAGTAGAAAACTGATGAAACATGAACCATTGAGTTGACTCAGTTCTTACAGACACATAGAAACAAAGCTAAAAAAATATATTTGAGCAATATTAGGCATAAACATTTATCTTTCTGGTAGAACTATGAAACGAGGAAAAATAAAAAAAGCAAAACAGATTTTGCTTTCAATCCAGGTGTACATTCATGTGTAACAATATAGCGCATAGCCCTGGCAGGAAAGTACAAAGTGAAAAATATCAGTCATGAAGGCTCACAAATCAAGATTAAAGCTTCTTTTATGAAGCAGAGAACATTGCTCCAGACAAAACTCATTACAAGATGCACAGGTTCTTTAAGATCTGTGGCAAAAGATGTCTGGGCAAAATGCTGCTAAGTTGCTATTACAGCTTTTGTCTCTGTTATTCACTGTAACTCAACCTCTGGATATTTTTCAATTGTGACAATGACAACTCGTAATGGCATTAAGTTACTAAAATATTCACCCCAATATTAATAGTTGATAATAAATATAAAAATCACTTATATAAAACTCATGTTGGACATAAATTATAATTTTTGGTGAAGTACATTTTAATTGAGATGTATGTAAATATATCAGAGAGAATTAAAACTAAAGCAGAGACTACAGTCTACTGTTATGCAATCCTAAATTTACGAACTAAATATACAAAATGGGTTGCAGGGCTATGATTCTCCATCCCATTTTTTTCTGGACTCCCTTTCACTTTTTTTTTTAATCATCAACAATCGTTTGCAATTTCTTAGTAATATCATCAGCTAGGGATAAATAAATCTTTGGCAAAAGCTGCTGCAAGTAACTCAAGATGATGAGGGACACTGCATTTTATAAATGAAACACCATGTGATGTGTGAGTAAGGAAAGGATATTGTCCAGTGATGGAGTCCTCAGTCTTAGATACAAGAAATCCACAGACTGATTACAGTCTTTCAAAACTTACATGTATAACATAAGGTTTATCCATAGCATGAGAAACATTATTAACAGAAACAATAGTATAAAAGATATCATGGTGATATGGTCTTCAGCTGGCTAGCATATTTGGGTTGTTAGCATGTCTTGAATCACGTAACACTTTATCTTACTACTAAAATGTGTGACATCTTCATTTGCTGGCTACAATTGTCCACAAACTTCAGCAAGCAAAAATAGTATTCCTGGACTAGAAGAAGTATGGTGAAGATGAATAAAACAAACCCAAGGAATTGATAAAACTGGTGAGGATGGAAAGAGAGAGAAGTGGTGGATGAAAGAAGAAAAGACAGGTTTTGTAACTGATTACAGATAAAGGCAAAGAAGCCCTAAATTCTTACCATCACAAGAATTTTCAATTTTTCAAGTGTAATAATGGCTATGAAACATACAAGATACAAAATACAACTGATTTATCTCATTTAAATGATACATTAAATGTCAGCCTTAAGATCAATATCACTACGCTATTTTTGTATTCCAATTACTCTTAATATAATCATATACATTTATGCATTTAAAAACACATTGCCATGCTTAACATTTAATTCATTAATCTATTCTTTGAACTTCCAACTGCTGGTGTTTTGTGGTGGGTTTTTTAAATTTTCTTCTTAATAGTTCTACTTGATACTAATATATAAGGACTGGACATTGTAAAAAAAGTGTGATTTCCAGAATGTCAACTCTCGATATAAATATCCATAATTACATTTCCTGCATAAAATTTATTCCTAAAGCTTATGCAGAATGGTACATACCTTCCCACTTCAAAGTGATATTTAATGGATCTGTTCAATCAAAATCATAGTTTTATGCTGCTTTTTACGTTTCCTCAATCCTGGTGATTAGCAGCCATTTCCTCTGTTACACATAAGTTTGAGCAACTGAGGACAAACATCAGAAGAACACCTGCTTTATCATAAAACTGAATGAGCTGTCTCCTAGTCATAGTTGTGGAGACCACAGGTGTACAAAACACAAAAGTTGTTCCAGCCATGCTATTCCCAAAGCAAGCTAACAAAGTTCAGAACCAAATGTTAGCAGCTATTCAAAATGTATTTAATCATATTATTTTACTTAAGGATTTTGTGATGTCTATGAGAAATAATTTCTAATAATACTTAAGAAGCATACAAAATCTGGCAAAACACTGCCTTAATACAGCTTGGTTGTTACATATAAACTACAAGAATTCAGCTCCCTGGTGGCAATATTGTTTTGTTTTACAACCTTCATAAATCAATTTCTCATAAAAATCTGAGCTGCTAGTTAAAAAACAGTTTGTGTATTTAAGTATTCTTGAATTTATCCATTGCCTGTATAAAAATGTTAATTAAGAGTATACCAAGGGACTTCAGCTTTTCCAAAATATATACCGTGATTTTTAGGCAAAAGAAATTAGATTTTTCACTTAATGATATTTAATGATTTTTGTTGCCAATTCATGGCAAACTGGTGTTTGTTTCTATACATGTCAGGCATTGCCTGACAACAGACAAGCTGAGTACAGATTCACCTGGCACAGTAGAGGAGCATCTTCCAGCACAAATTACTGCTTTCCCCACTGTTGGACTCCCCGAGCACTACGAGCATTTGGGTTTCAGTGGAGCTTCAGAACCCAAATACTTTCAGAGCTAGGAGGGGTGCTGGCAGTAGGGGCAGACAAGGGTCATGACAGGACTTTAACTATTTCTACCCAAAAGTGCACCAAGACAAACCAGCTGGTTACCTATCTCGAGCTTGGTTTGCACTCCTGGCCTAGAGAAACCATTTCATTCACCGGGGCTCCAGTGGCACAAGCTGGTGCTCTGAGATTAAGATACTTTCTGGCTTCTCTACACAGTGTTGCAACAGAAAAATGAAGTCTCTAAGAAGTAGGGAAATTCAGCTCTTTGTGGCCATTCTCATTAGAAATGTAGAAATGACCCTCTGTATTACAGCTTCTCTCCCTTTTAACATACTGTACTGATGATCCTCAAACTGCTCAGGACAAGCACCAGTCCTTATTAAGAGTCATCACACAGGACATTGTTTGTAGCTCACTACAGACCAGCAGGACATTACGTATACTACTCGCTCTGGTTTTGAGGTCCAACTTCACTAATCCCTGTGACACTGCAGTGGTAGTTAGAATGAACTGTTCCCAACTAACAGAAGATTAGCTGTCTGGGATATTTCCTATTGAAATTAAGCAATAATGAATGCAAAGACGTGGGGTGTATTTCAGAAATGCAAATGGGTTGGTTAAGTCCGTCCTACCAATGGTCTTACAATGCATAACACAGATTCGTACTCATAACTTCTTGAGAAAACAGAAAAAAAAAAAAAGTAAATAATGCAACTTTAATCTGGAAAAGAAAATGTTGCAGTATGCTTTGTGCTATAAAAGAGTGAAGTTGGAAATCAATAGAAAAAGGAAGCTGTTCTAGATGGGCAGATGGTTGTTCTAAACAGCTCCTGGATTTGGAGGAATAGTTTTGTCACTGTATTTAAAGTGGGAGAGAAGGAAGAGGGAAAGAGAATTTTTATGTTTGCTGGCCAGCCAGGACACAAAGGAATAAGATGTCTAATAAAAATCTGAGTACTACACATAAGCAAACCAAATGACAAAAATTTATTTTATTCATAGAAAAATCTAAATTTAGCATTTTTCACTAAAAGAATTACACTTAAAAGCAGTGTCAGTCCTTAAATATGTCATGGCATTATACCTCCTCTGAAATAACCATATTAAAAGAAATTAGGGGCCAAAAACATTTGTAATAATTAGAAGAGCGAGTGGCAGGCCAAAATAATTTGCAACAATTAGAAGAGTGAGTGGCTTATGAAATCCACAGATCAAAATGTTTAAATGCTAAAACGACCACAGTACACCCTCTCTTCGTACATCAAAATAAACACCATAGTCTTGTGGCCAACCCGTAGGTGCCAGCTAGTCACCTGCTTCACGGTCATTTTCCCTTCCCCAACCACTAAGGAAAAAACCTATCTGATGCTGGACCCTGGCCACCTCAAGTCCATCTTCCTTCTCCCTAAAGCAGTCTTTACAAATAGACTTTCATCAAAGCAAAGACCCATGCCATTCATTTGAGTGAAACATCCCACTGATGTTCACCTTAGCCTTTCACTAAAATGAGAAGCTGTGACGCCTTAGCTAAGAATATTGGTGGGTAATGTCACTCTTTCCTTCAGTGGATGAAAAAAACTTTTCTGCTTCTGGCCTTCTTCCTCCCCACTTTGCTCAAGCTGGGCAAAACCTTCACTGTGACCACACATAACAGATATGTTACAGGAGAGTATCATGGCAGTACAAAAACTAGTTCTCCTCCCACCCTACTTTAAGCTGTTCCCTAAAAGAACTGTTCTAAGAAATTATGCAATCAACTAAATTGAAACCACTCACAAAAGTAAACTCCTCTATACTTCTCTATGTCTACCCACCATTACAAAATAGCGTTAGGAAATCATGCTATCCTTTCCTTGTCTCTATTTCAGAATCTGTCCTTGTCTCCATTTTATTTCTATATAGCTTACAAAAAGAGCAAGCAAGTATTTGAAAGCAAAATACCTGTATAACTACAGCTGTCACCCATGACAGCAAGTAAAATATATCCTTTCTGACTGTAACCTATATTCACCTGCTCCTGTCACATGCCACTCAGTAGTGGTTCCATCAAATATCTCCTGTCAGATTTCTCCATCCTTTAAACAATGCCACTATACTTTCTCAGATTACTGTTTAATGGTTTGTTTCTTTTTTTTTTCCAAATAAACATGGACCTGGCCTTAAAAATGGCTTCACTTATAACTTTTGAAGCAACAAGCAGCGTTCTCAAAAACCTCTTTTTCCCTTGTATGCACTTCTGTACATCCTGCACAACAGCTCATTCAGGAAATTGATTATATGGAATTATCCTGCAATGTAGGGAATTTTTTTTATTTGTTTCTACTCTGCATACATAGTTGCATAAGATTACTAATTTTAAAGCTTGTTTCTCAAAACTTGGCTGGCAAGATCTCAACCATGAACCTACGGAAAATTAGTACTTCAAAAAGCAAGGTGACGTAAGGAAGCTAGAATGTCCTTTACCATTAATGATGGATAACAACAGTACACAGAAATGTTTTTTATATCTCAAAAAAATAGCTTATTTTTGCAGAAGCTACACTTACCTGGTAAAAACTCAAATACATGTCGTGAGGCGAGGGGCTTAGTACAGTACATTGCATAAATTGCTTTAGGTCTGAAAATAAGGTATTTAATCCTATCACCCCACTGCCAAAAACTCATTCTCGGTTTGAAAGAATTGTAACCTTATACTTTTCTCATACACACATCATTATTGATGCTTTTAGTTAGTTACAGTTAAAAAAACTGATGATTATTAGCTTTTTAAGTTTTTAATTAATTAAAAAGCACCAAATCAAATTATTTCTAAATCAAGGTGTCTTTGACATACTAATTTAACTAAAATATCTCTGGGAGGTCTACAGTCTTTTACA
The DNA here is from genome assembly GCA_013390045.1 of Picathartes gymnocephalus. Lineage (NCBI taxonomy): Eukaryota > Metazoa > Chordata > Aves > Passeriformes > Picathartidae > Picathartes > Picathartes gymnocephalus. The sequence continues at coordinate 15,117 of WEKY01036145.1, forward strand.
TAAAAGATCAGGTCACAAATCAAATGGATCCCTAGTGATATATTTTACCATTAAAAAAATTTAAAAATCACTATAAATTTTAAGAACGGTCATGATACAACTTGAACCTTAAAACAGCAGTATTATCCCTATATTCAGGAGACCTGAAATGAGTGAAAGCTTACAAAACTGACTAAACCTTCTTGTAGATAAAACCAAAACTAATTAAAGGCCATGAAATTCCTAAACCACTACTCATAGAATGCAAATAAACATCTCAGAAGTTTGAGCTGTTCTCCACCAAGTAAGCCAGGAAAATACAGTAACTATGCAAAATACTATTTGTCAGTAGCGTGGGATATTTTTAGTATTGTAACATACACGGCTGTTTATACTGACCATATAAAATGTAGAAGTCATATCTACCGTTACTATAAAACTTTCACACAGAACTTTTACAGAGCTTATCTTTAAAATTATGCAGTGCATTTAAAGTATTGAACTGGCACCAGGCATCATAGGAACAGAAATATAGTATAGCATATCCTTGTTAACCGAAAGAAATAAACCATACAAACTCATTTGAGCTAACTACACTTCAAAAGGGGAATATTTATCCTCCCCTAGTCTCTATGAATGGTTTGGTTATTTCTTTCTTAACTATTCCACACGAGCATTAAAAGAGGCTCAATCACCACTATGCAGCAGCTTGGTAAGGGAACACTACTTGTCAGTGAAGGTGGTTCAGTGGGGCAGTCCCCAGAGCAGCTACCCCAAAGAGCACTGAACTCTGCGAGAGGCTTCTGTTCTGAAAATAAGGCAGGGACATCAGAACAATGAGACCTTAGTTACTGCAAATTGAATGGTAACTGCTCTTTCATTATTAAAATAAATAAAATATATATACATTTTTAAAAAGCACCTAAACCCCACCACTTACTGAGCCGTGGTCTCAGCTGCTGTCCTGGTTTCAGGGATGCCTTGCCTGCTGCTCACAGAGGGCTATGCAGCCTAGTGCCCCTTTCCACCCATGTACCAAAGCACCAGCAGCTCCCACCAGTGCCAGCAGGCAGGGCAGGAAGCATAGCAGCAGAAAAAAGTTCAGGAGTATGAACAGGCCTGGGAAAACAGGTGCCTGGTGTGCCCTGGCAGCCATTCACACAGCCAGTCACCAGACCATGCTAGCTCACTGGCTGTGAAACGTACAGCTCCCTCACTTCTCCTCCCTAACTGACCATCCTGCCACGGAAAGCTTCTTGGAGTGCAAGGGAGAGCAGGCAGAGCAATAGGGAGGCTTTTAGTGGGGCTGATGAGGTGGGATGGGAGAGGAGGACGAGCTTCATCAGCTGCACCTGCGCCGCAAGGGACGGCAGTCCCCTGGCTTAGTGGAACCTTCAAGAGCCAGAGAGGCAGCAGGTCCCCGTGAGTGGATAGTAGGCTGGCTTGCTCCCTGTGGGAAGCAGTGTGGGCAGGCTGGGTCTTTCTGGAAATGGACTACAGGCCTTTTCACATGAAGCAAGAAGGGACTGGAGGAATTTTGTGGTTGGTGAGTGTCTGAGTTGACGGAGTAGAAGCTCACAGCAAAGGACTTGCACCTGCAAGGACACAGGGAGCAAGGGAAAATGGCTTTGCAAACTTGTTTATTTTTATTCCATCTTACCCAGCAGATCTGAGGTTTTCCTATTTTACAGGTCACCTAGGTCTAATAAAAATCAGATTTAAAAATTATAAAGCTTTGGAGTTTTGGAAAGGAGTAGAGCTTGGCTATTTTGTCTGTGAGATGATCACAAGCCCTACTTCCTGTATCAGTTTACTTAGCAAAATGGATTTGGGCAGAAAATCAATAAAGCAGCAACAACTTTCAAAATTACTCAGTCTGATCTGAAAAAGCATGGACTCCCAGAAGGGACAAGCCTCAAAACATTATGTGCAATGTATTGTTCTAGGGAATCAAAACAAGCATAGAAAAAAGAAAATCAATAGTCTTTCAGCCACGTGTAATTTTGCAGTATCAAATATGTGCAAATATTTGTGGCAAACGCTACTGTTTTCATAGCAGATTGGTCAGTTCAAAGTGTTTGGAGCTGGTGGACTAGAAAGTTCACTGTTTATTGCTGTAGGCTGTTGCCTCACTTTACAGATACTACCCAGCACAAATATTTTGTTTAATGATAGAATTGAATCTTGTGATCTGCACTGTTAAGTATTTTGGGCATTCAAGGCATTGGGTTTTCTTTCCAGTTTCCCAATTCAGGTAGTGTATTGCCTAGATTTCTTTATTTTAACAGTCTATTTCCCTCTGTTTAATAACTTGTAAGTAATCTGTAGTCAGCAGGGAGAAATGGCCTTGGCATAAACAAGAGGGTCCTTCTAGCTACCTTTTAGTCAGTATGTCATGCTCTTAAGTACATATTCTTCTAAAACTTTGGTGAAACTGCTGAAACTTGGAAAAAGATGACAGTCATGCTTTTTCTCTATTTGATTGATCAACACTGGTAAGATCTCAATTTCTATACACATTTTTTGCTGATTATAGGGGAGAACATGCTCTTAGTGCTTGAAAAGTATGGTCTTCAATTCTGCAGCATAGAATTTTTTTTCAATCTAAGACACAATCTGTTGAACAGTGTTAAATTGAAACTTGGGACCCAGCTTTCTAGAAAATCAGAGTAACATGAACTAAAACTAAACTTGTTTTGGTTTTTTTGGGTTTTGTTTAAATATTCAGTAGTGTCATTCTATGTTTCCCTTGCATCTGTAATTGATGTGTATGCAGAGAACTGGAAACACGACAGCAGTATTTAAAACAATACATCTACTCAACAATAATAATTAAAAAAGAATAAAATTCTGTGCTTTCTAAATCCCAGAGTAAAGGTCTTCAAACAGACATGACAGTAGTAGACTAATGACCTTGGAGAGCTGTGCAACCATCAATATGATTGTTTTCATGGCTGAATAAACACAGTTGATACCTATGCCATGAAACACATACAGCCAGTTTTAAAAGATTGGTGGAAGGGAAAGAAGGGGATCCTTCATTTGACTCTCAAGTTGCTTGCTAAACTTTCAATTCCATTCTTGGTTTTAAACTCTGTTCAAGTGCAATTCAGCTGAATACAAATGGGCTAAGACATCAAATGAGTGCATAATTTTCATGCACAATCCTTTCCAGTCAGAGGTATGACTGATTCACACAAGCTCTTGTGTTCCAGAAGCTTATGCACAATTTTTTACATATTTTGCATATGTACCCCATAGTTTGTCACAGCACTGCTCTTAAGATATTACTGTTGGAAATAGCTAGGAAGAGGGTTACCAATATGAAATCTCCAGGGCCACATGCATCTATCAGAATATTAGTAACGTCAGCCTCTGTATCTCCCTGTCTCAGACAATACAGGAACTGTTCCATATGTCAATTGTTCGGACTGACTAAAAATGAAATTCTGCTTCAACATTCTATATTGAAGTCCTCATTTCACAGAAACTGATGTAGACATATGTTTTCACTGACATAGATTTATGTTCTCATAAAATCCTAGTCTCTAAACTATGAAAGCAAATCACAGCAAATAATTGATCAAATATATTTTCAAGTAAATAGCTGACCTGAGTAAAATAGGAATAGAGTTCCCTTCCTTATCCTAACAGCTGAACTTACAATCGTGTCATGGTTTGTTTTAAAAAAGGAAAACAAAACCCCTCAGAATGCAATTTTCAGGAAGAGATAAAAGTTGTCCAGTTTACCTCAAATTGTCCTTACTATGCAGCTTAAAATATAAAAAACCCACTAATTTTTAGCAGATGATACTTAGCTATTTTAGGTGTTTTGGTTTATTTCATAAATTCACAAATGGAACAGTCATGCATTTTATTTTATGACTAGGTTTATATTTTAATCTTATAATAGTCTTTGGTGTATGTATCCCTGTTGTAGTTCTGCTAATGAAGAAGCATACAGATGGGACACAGAACCATCAAAAGGTTCATTTCATATAATTTGTCATATCAACAGGCCAGAGAAAAAAGAAGAAGCAACAACCATACAATCCCCTCTTCCCCCACTTTTATCTGGTCAGAGTCATGCACAAAACACCAACTCTTTCCACCACGAATCGACAGAGCCCGAGCTTTGAACAGTTTGGTGCCCATTCACTTAATCATCCTCGGCACCAGACAGACAGTTTAGTTTTACTGCCACACCACAATTTTCAATACTCCTGGGCAGAATCTCAACTGCACTGAAGTCAAGCTTGCTGTGCATGTAGTGACAGATGGTCACTGAATACATTCTGAAGCTTTCTAAAAATCTGTGTGGCATTCTGTCTCAGAGAATCCCTTCTTGGCACTGGCAAATGCATAGAACCAGTAATATATGACATACAAAAGTATTTGGAAGCCCTAAAAATTATCAAATTGGCTACTATTCTATATACAGCATAACAGAAAAGTGTATTTTGGAAAGCACCCTCTTATAATGTGAACAAGAAATTGTAAGAAACAATGAAAAACAAGTTACTTAAACTGAAGCATAAGAACATAAATGAGGTAGCCACTTTCCCCCCAAAGCACTGTGATCAGAACTAATCTTCTCCTATCTTTGTTCAGAAATTAAATACGTATATATGATCTTTCTAAATAAGACAAGAGGAGTCTATTTTCTGTAAACAATAGGAAAAGTGCAGAAGTAAATTCTGTAACTACCAAGGATAATACTGAAGATTTCTGCTATCAAAAGCATCCCACAAGTAAAAATTAAATTATCTTGGATACCAAGGCTATCCTGTAACAAATACAACAAATAAAAGATTAATGGGGTGAATCCGACACACATATTCAGGCTACCTCTAATTTCTTGGCTCAGATCCTTGTGGCAACAAACAGTAATTTTAGCATGGCCTGTAAAATCTAAAGTAGTTCTCAGTAGACATTAAGATTACATTAGATTGGTGGAACCTGAGCTAGGTAAAGGTAAGCCTGCAAAAGTACAGCGATGTATCCACATTCTTCAGCATAAAATTAAAAAGTCATAAAAGTATCACTCCATCTCAAGACCAGGTCCAGTTACTCATGCAAACATGCATTGGTAATGTCTTGACAGCAAATGCATTCCCAAATAAGGATTAAATAGAGATTTCTGTTAATCACAATATATACTTTGTGTAAAATATTCCAAGTTCTTGGTTTAGGAGGAGAAAGTAGATGTGAAAATGTGTCAGTTTGAGTCACAGTGGAATAAATCTTACCAAGAGGAAGAATAACTAATGCAGCTTCAGAAGTTTGAGATTACTCTCAGTTTTTATAAGAAGCTTTTTAGAGAACTAAAAGACTATGGTTACAGTTCTTTCTGAGGTTACAGCTTTCTTGGATGAAGGCAATGTTAATGAAAGCCAAAGGGAAGTTATAATGAGTAGTTCCCAGTTTTTTTGTTCTTCTAATATTCAGAATTTGCAAACACTGTATAAATAATTTTGTAGGTCAGTATCTTCTTTTTAGTTCTCTTCTATGAACGCAACACACCTACCCATCTTTCTAGATACATCTAAAGGACTTTCAAATAATGAAGTGTGTGTTTGGAAAATTCTTTTGTGTTTTTTCTATTTCTGTATTCTTTAAAATCTATCTGAAATGTCTTTTAAATATTCGTATGAGCAAGCAGAAGGTACTTGTCACAGACACAAGTGTACCTAGGTCATATGCTTATATTAGTGAAAAGGGGATTTAAAACATCATTCTAAACAATTAAAATATTTTTAATCAAATATTAACACACATTGTAAGTATCTTGATAGCCATATTAGATGAATTCTTCATGCACATTAACCAAAATTTTGAAGAGTTATTTTCACAAAATATTTCTCATCTTTGCAACATTACCTTAATTACTGCTTACAATAATTCTCATGGCATTCTAAGACTTTGTAAGACCCACTAAAATCCCTAAGCTTATAGCATATAATAACTAGGAACTTATTCAAAAATCAAACCCATTGATTGATTTTAAGCCTGTTTTGTCCAATCAATGACTCTGAAATCAGGTTTTTGTCATATCTTTCCACATATACCTTCATGCTAAACAAGTCTTGGCTTACATGTGAGCACATTGAAGTTAGTACTGTAAACCTAGTCAAATATGTAGGATGATCTCTACGACATTACTATCATACCTACAGAAGTCTAGTATAAATTATAGATTGGTATCATAGAAAAAGTGAACATAAACACAAACCAATATTAGTTAGCAACCAAAAATTGATGCAATGGAATGTAGAAACAATAGAACTCTCCTTGCATTGTGTTTTAAAGAACACCCAAATGGTTATGGTATTTTCAGTTAAACTAAACACTTTATAAATATATATTCATACCATGCATTGTCATGAATAACTCTTCCAAAACGCTTATATGAAGAAAGTATTTAAGAATTCAGCTACTTGCTACACTTGGAGTTAGCCTGTGTGAATAGCTTACCACTGTTAAATAAATATAGCAAAGGTGCATAATCAAACTGAGCAGACACAGTACATGTATATTTAGGGCTACATTTTATTTTATTCAGATTTTCTATTTTATCGCGTTTAACTGAAAAGAATTCTCTTCCTCTTTGGTCTATTGCTGCACACATATGCTATATTTTCTCCAAGAAATACTAGGCATACTTACTGATTAAGAACTTGTCTTCACTTTTTCCTATAGATTGCTACTGCTTGTGTTTAGAACAAACAAGTATATTTCCTAGCTTGGTTTCCTAGGAAAGTGATATGCCAAGACCTTTCTCTAGCTGCTCTTCAGCTGTTTTCAAGAAAAAAGAAAATCCTACCACTTTTAAAGTCATTGTCCATATCCAACCAAATTTGACATTGGTAAGAAACTCTAGACTCAATGAATTTTCACTTATTTAATTAGAACAGCAGTGAAACAGATTCAAGTGACCCTGTTATTGTCCCCCTGAAGGAACATCTAAAGCACAGAAACCGTTACTGGACATCAGATCATTCTTCCAGAGAAGAATAAACGTGTTAACCATGGTGGGATCTTAACGTTTCATTTCTCAGTTTGTTTACTCAGAGGGAGCTCTGTTTTCTCCAGAATGTCCCTGATTCACAGTACTGAGACATGTAGCTTCATCAAGTAAAACAGGTGTTTGAACATATTTACTGTGTTACTGATGAGCTGAACTTGCTTCCTTTATAAAATATGCTGCTTCACTGCTGGTTAACAGCAGAGTGACACATCTGCATCACAAAAGAAAGTGACTCAATGGACTGGGCAGGCCCAGTGTTTAGTGAGATATTTAATTAAGACTACTTTTGCTGAACAGTTGTTGGCTGATGATTCAAACAATAGCCCTATGGCCTAGGCAGGCCATACAATTTCATCATTTTCTAAATCTATTCGTTTACAGTCTTACTGCCCTCAGATACTCTAGAAGAACAGAGTATTTTTATGTAGTGCAATCACAATGATCTTTAGGATCTAATTACAGTGTGAAGCAAACATGGTATATATTTTTATTCCATAGAGACTGTAGTATTGCTCTTCCAAAGCACTATATTCATTCTTAGTGTTTCAAAGCATCCACATATTTCTTTATTTCTGTAAGAGAAATTAAATAGATTTTGGCTCCATAAAAGCTTAATTTGTTCACATTTAAGAAGAAACTACATTATAGTATTCCCTACTGAGCATGTCTTTGTTTTTAATTGCAAAAGCAATTAGAGGTATAACGTCAAGAAAATCATTTTCTGTCACAGGGCAAAGCACAAGAAATGCCAGCTGTCACAGAGGCTGGCATTCTATGCCTCACCTGTATTATTGATACTCTGCTCCAGGATTCTTCTGAAGAGAGCTTATGATAAATGATACAGATTATATGGAAAGGCAATTTGTGATGTGATGTGGTGTCCACAGGAAAGCAACAGCATTCTCTTCCAGATGTCAAACATTAGCACTTCATGAGGACCAAGATCTTCAAGATGTAAAAGGCTAGTACACTTGCTCTTTCTGACCAGGCAGTGCTGTGGCTGCTTAATATTTACTCAAAGCCACAATCACCTTCTGATCTGAGGAGCAGGTGACTTGGCAACTCTCTTCCATCCTGTTTGCTATGCAGAGACAGTCATGAGAAGGTAGAATATAAAAGATTAAGCAGATTCTAGTAACCCAGACAGTTTACTTTGCCCTTTTGAGAAGTGGTCCAATGCATCATCATCTATCATGAATGGATTATAATATGACAGTGCTGGTTCTTTAAGGTTATCTCTGCTCCAGCGCTAAGTAAGAAAGATAAATCTGCAGAAACACTCAGAGTAATTGTAGTCAGTGGTAAAGGGCTGCTTTCCTTTCCTAATAGGCATCCAAGCCTCAAAGTCCAACAGTTCAAATTAATCTTGTGCTTCAGAATATGAAATATCTGTCCTGAGCTACTAAGAGCAGACTAACAAAGGGATATTTTGCAAATGTCTGTTTCAAATATATAGGCATTGCTTGCTGCTGAAATAAAGTTAACAGACAAAAATTCACATTTTGGTCAGGCCTTTCAGTGTATTTTTAAAAATTAATAAGATGCAAACTTACCTTTGCATATTTCTATTAAAGCAACTTCTTTATTATCCAACATCCAGTATATTGTAACATAAAAGATTAAACCAAACCATAAAGTTAGGATGCTTCTAGTAACATTAGATTAAAATAGCAAAGACCATCAGCTTTGTTTCTGTTCTAAGACATAAGATACCAGCTTATATACTCCTTAAAAAGAAATAGTAGATATCATTAGAGAGCAACTACCATACTCTGTTTTGTATCTGCTATAAAAATACTGACAGAAATACTGAATAAATTTAGATGCTTATACTGAATAAATTTAGCTGTTTTTTTTTTTTTTTAATGAGTCTACATTGTAAGATCATATTCCAGACTGATATAATCAAACTAAGGAATAACTAACTTCTCCTGAGATTTATTAAATGCTATTTTCATCAGTACACATTTCTCTTCCTCCTAAGAGTACAAGCACTTTCTAATCATGGCTTGGATAAAAAGAAACCCTCACAATAAAGGTATCTCCTGGCCTATCAATCCTAAGATAAACCTGGTAACCTAAAAGTCTTTTTATCAGTGCAGAAAATCTATCCAGCGTTGAAATATTATCAGAAATACTAAACGGAAATATATGGTTGTAGCGGCAGCTCAGGAATTTTTCTCAGCATTTTGAGATCAGAATCTATATATCTATATCTCCAGTAACAAAATACTGAATAAGAAATTAATCAGATAAAGAGGGTGGCCAAATTAAGAGAGTCCTTGATATACATGAAAGGAGGCCAATTTCACAGGGGTAGTAGCAATTTGAAACGCAGAAATATATGCAATCACATTGAATGTATAAATAGCAATATATCCCTTCATAGCAATTTAAAGTGCTGGACAATTACCATGTGTGAAAATAATTATGGTAACAGAGCATTTGTGGGGAAAAAAACCCCTTGAAGTCACAGCAAACCATCAAAACAAAGTACTATGCAGAAAAGCTTAAAAAATAAGCTAACAATTCAAAATATATAATTCAGGGTTTTTTTTAAAAAGTAGGACTTTTTAATGTTTGGGTGTTTTTTTAGCTTTTCCTTCAAAATCTAGCTCCTTTCAGGTTGAATTATGAACTTTCATTGAATGCAAACCTTTGCTACATTACTCTCAATGCAACAATTCAAATGAGTAAGACTCAGTGTATGAAATCACACCATCTTCACTGAGGCTAGGGGGTGGAAATAGGCACAGGTGACCATCTATCAAGAAGTAAACCACTAATTACTATATTTCTAAATAAATAATAATTATTACCTGTACCATCAAAAAAAAGAATATAAATCTGATGGAAGTATTTTAGTACCACAATTCCTGTGCTACTGCAATTAGAGGAGCCATTCTCAAGGTAAAATGCCCATTTACTGAGCATTTATTTGTCCAAATACAAGCTGATAATGAATACAGAAGTGGACACTAAAAATTTTGCACAATGATCACTTTTGTAGCATATAAATTACATTTCTGCTGAGTTATACAATGTTAAATATTTGACTGGCAGTGGTGTGCTGCTGTTTCCAACAGTACATGGATGCTGACACACATGGTATTGAATTGCCTAAAAGTTAGCTGCTGGAGTTAAATAAATTCCAAGTCAATCCCTTGTTTTCACTGTTATTGAATGGCAAAACACATGTCCCTCAGGGAAAGCCTCACAGGAGGCACAGCCTGTACCAGCCATTTAGGAATAACCACTGCTCTTTCTGAAATTCACTCCACCCAGCTTAAGCACCTGACTCAAAAGTTAGACACGCATGATAAAATGAATTAATCTATATGTCTAAGTGTATCTTGAGTCCAGCACAACCAACTTTTACTTTTGAAGATGCAGGGTGAATGAGCAAGTCACCACTTCCTCTTGCTTTGAAACCAAGTGGTTAAATTATTCAGTAAGTAAGAGACCACTGTACCCTGCTTCTCAGAAGAAATTCCAATCTACTTTTCCTTCACCTCAAACACCCCTAGTTACAGGCATGGAAGATGAGTGGTTTAAGAAAAGATTTTGCGGAGTGAATCATAGAGAACAATAAATATTATTACGAACCAATGAAATGGGAAATGGCAGAATAGTTTTGAAACAACTAAAGATATAACACAAGCAGAGAGACCTTGAATTTGATACTAGACACTGCATTTGGCAATGCACCATAAGTTTTATTCAAGTTGGCTAAATCAGTTAAAATCTTATCCTTTAGATGAACTTTGCTCATTATAATGTGAAAAACAGACCTCTAAATCTTAGGCTACCCACCTCCAAATAAAGGAGGTGGGTAGCCTAAGATTTAGCCCACTGAACATGCAGACTAAATTTAAGATGCATTGTACATTTAAATCAAAGTGAGCAAAAGATTGTCCAATAGCTATTAAGTAGGCATATATTTAGAAATTAGATAAGTGTGTACTGATGTATTTTGAAACTATAAATATGCTGCTTGGCTGTAACTGGGTCTGTTAGCTTTGTGCATTTACCTCCTAGCACCCATCTGTGCACAGACATGAAATAATAAACAAATATCTCAACTCATTCTGTGGCTCAGCTTCTTGGACACTAGGAGAAAGAACCCATTTTTGGGATAATATGCCTGTAGGCTACTTTGAGGAAAAAAGAAAAGCTATCCTCTCACTAAACAAGACAGAAGTGTGATTGCAATCTAGCTGTTAGCCCACTGTTTTAGGGAACAGGGGCACCAGGTTCTGGTTCTTCTCTCTGCTCTCTGGACTAGCCTCGCTCTCTAACACCTCTGACTCTTTGAAAGCTGCAGGTCATGAAAAGGTCATAAAAACTAATTGTTTAATTATCTATAAATCCATGGCATGGACTTTAACAGAGAGATGAGAGGCCTTCAAATTTCTGTGCTTGGTTGTAGAACATAGTCATGCAATCGTCTGATGTATTTAACAAAATTGCTGTGGAGAACTTGGTAGAAATGAGATCAATACAACTAAGCTTTCTGAAAGGTAATTGGTAGGCTTAGTGTGAAAGCTCTATGCTTCAGCTGAAGTATGTAGTCTGGCCATTCAAACTTTCAAGGTAATTTTCTTTAGTTACTAGCACCAGAGATTTCTGTGGAGTTTTTAATCAGTTGCTATAGAAATGCTTACATGCATAGCTCTGCACCCCAGCTGTGCAGGCAGCCTCAGAGCAGCATCCCTGTTGCCATATGTTATTGTTTAACTGAATGCCAAGGTTTACTTGGTCCTGTAAGTTCAGAAGCTACTTCACCAAATACATTTTGCCTTATAACAGAAAGGTTTCATAGAAGGGCCTGTGGACTTTTTCACAGTCCAGTGTGAGTAAGCTCATTTAATTTCTGGACAAAAATTGCATTAAATAATTAACAAAATCAAATGTGCATGTTCATATTCCTTATCTTCTGCCCCCAGTGTCTTTCACTGATTAGAATTTATTTCTCCAAAAGATCAATAATAAAATTATGATTGTATGTATTGAGCAAAAAAGGAAATACTTTAGAAGAGTGTAATTCAGGGAAAGAGATTAAATAAATTCTGATGAAACATATCTGGAGCACTACAGCATACTTAGCATTGTATGAGAGAAAATATTAATATTAATATATAGAAGTGGCTTTAGAACAACCTCATATATCAGTACTGCAATAATCTGTCTTCAATCCAAACCAAACCCAAAACCCCATAATTAAAAGCACCAATTTTCAATGGAAAGTTGAAGATCACAAAGAAAGCATAAGCTATGCCCACATCAGTTCTGATAGAGAAAGTAAGCACTGAAGCTAATATTAAGCCATTTAAGCTATTTAACAAGCTCAGCGCTGCAGTGTGGTTGCCCAACTTTTAGCTTTAATTTTTACTAAAATATGACTATTTTTAAGTAATTCCTTGGTGAAAATGTGGCTTTGTACCAACCAAAACAAAACAGTAGATGATAATAAAAAGGTTGAAAGTTTCATTAGTACAGGTTTTCTAGACAAAGCTGCTTTTGCATTGTAGAGTTAGAATTCCCACAATTAAGTAAAATAAAAACAAAAAGTACACAAAGTAAATATAATATTTCACCTTATCCAGAACAATATCACACACTAATAATATTTTTTAAAGTAATAAAAAAATCCCCTTCCTTTATAAGAGTCAATATACAGGCATAACAGAAGCTGACAATTTGACAAGTAAATTATGAAAACATCAGTAAATCTGCCTAAAGAGGAGAGAGAATTTCATACAACTGGTACTTGATACCTCTGTATTATCTATATGAATGTGTGTGTATATTTAGAGTGCTTTTTATATATGATAGATTATGTTTTGAACAGAAAATTTGACTAAAAAAAATCACATTAACTTTATAGCTGCAAAGATTGATATCCTTTAATGATAATTGTTTGATATATTTAACTCATGAATAAATATACCAAAAAATCTCAAAAAAACAAACCTAAATTCTTTCCAATTTGGATATTCAGATTATTCTAGCTCTCTACATGGCAATTTATTAGGATTTTCTCATTGCATGTCCTTGCTGAAGACGGGTGTGGAATTGATGTAGCATGACTTTTACGACACCAAGATGAAGGACAAGAAACTATCATTTTCAAGGCATGAACAATTTATTATTTCATATTCTTCTGTAGCATATATTGAGGAGTTTGATTCTCTTGAACTACAAGTATTGAGGAAAACTGAAGAGTTTGAATTCAAAGGTTCTTGAAAAGCCATGGCAACCTTTAAGACAAACTGTGCCCAACTTTTGCTTTACAATCCAGTATTTTTTATTAGACCAGAAAATGCGCATATGGAAACATGCATATAAATGCATGATTATAACCTCCCTTAGCAATTTCTCCTTTTTCCTGTTACTGATGGTCATTTATTTTTACCCAACTCTGACAGTATCTTTGGCTCCACACTGTTTGGGGTTTTTTCTGCATATTCTTACTTCATCTATTTATACTTAATGAGCACAAGAAAGCTGGTGTTATTTTTTCCCATGTTCATATTTTGTGGCTCCTAATTCATAAGAAATATTTTTTTTTGCTCCACAAAAATTTCCTTCTTATTAGATTTTTCTGTGATCAGTGAAAAATCTGCTAAGAAGTTCATTGTAAAATGCATTTTTACAGCAGTGTCTAAAATTAGCATTTCCTTTTATTGGTTTGGTTAGAGACACACGAATTTGAAATTAAATATTTTACTGAAACTTGTCAATTAATCAGAGCAGATCTTTGCTATTTCACCGCAGTCTTCTTGGGGAGCTGCAAATGTACATAAGCACAAGTTCTGTGTACTGCACATGCACGAAAAATATGTTCTGCATCACATAGTCAGAATTAGTTTCCTCAATTCTTAAAACTTTTATGTGGAAGGCCCCTGGGTTGTCTTTGCTGGCTGGCCCAGTAGACTCTAAGGGAATAGTGTCTCTCAAATGCTAGGATTCCTGGTTACCTCAGCTACCAAGGTCACATTTTGAAAAACTAGGTGGAAACAAATTAAAGCACTTGAGATTTACTAAAATTTTGAAATGAAATAATTTCTGTGAATCTTATGACAGATGAGAGTTCCTATTTATATGTACTGCCAAACACAGATACTTTAAACTGAAAGGGATCTCTCTGGGAAGAAAATATACTGTTCATTTTATGTTTCATGTTTCTCTAGTCTTCCTGTGAACTTGCAGACGAAAAGAAAATTTCTTCTTTCTCCCTCCTACATGTCATATAGTAGAAAATATTTCCTCTTATTTCAGAGTTAGAATGAAATATAACACCACTTGAAATTAAATGGTGACCAAAAGTATAGGAAATTTCATATTCTTAAAATAAGTGATGTGAACAACCTAGACAAATGAAAACATGCAGTGGTAAATTTCTGCTTGCTCATTTAAGTGACGAGTACAAAGGAATCAAGAGATCAAATCTGTCTAGGTTTGATTAGAAGAAATTAAAACCAAAAGTAAACAGAGAAGGAAGAGGAGAATCAAGCAGTAGGGAGTTCCTCTAGGATGAGGCTGTCTAGTCTGTAATCCCCATACTACCTACCTGAGTCTGTGTGGCTGTTCACAGATCCAGCACTAGCTCATTTATGAAAATTGGTGTTTTCATAAAAGAAAAATCAAACAAGCTTGTCTAAATATGTGCTTTTCTCCCCTACAATACTTTTGCCAAAGCAGACTCTTACATAAGAAACCAGTACATGAATTGGATACTAAAAGAAAATAAAAATATTCTGTGATTTGTTTGCAGATAGTATTTTTTAAGTAGAAAAGCAATGAACAATGCAGTAATTGACTTTCAAGTTCAAATATTATATTTTAAAAAATAGAGAACTATTTCAGAGCTTTGGCATTATAACAATACTACCACATTTCCAACATACATGGAAATGTCTTTACATGTCCAATCTCCTGTATGGACACACAGCCAGAAGGATGTTATAGAGAATTAACAAGATAACATTCCTGCAGCAGGCATGCTGATTAGATTTACAACTCTCTCAACTGTTTTTCCAGAAATACAAAAGGTATTAATTACTACAACAGTATTAGACAGGGGAGTAGTCATGTATTGAATGAGAAATGCCAAACCTGATTTAATTACTTAAGCCAAGCTGAAGTTATCTGATGGACATAGCTCATGAATGCCCTACCTACTTAACATACAAAGACACTAATCATCATGCATTCTTAAGTCATGCTAGATGGCTCTCAAAGGCCATGCTACCTTGTATCTATCAATATAAAGAAGAAATCGGTGCGTGGGGACATTTAACTAAGCTGAAATGCCAAGCCTCTTAGCTGTAGTCTGTGTGACCACCTGAAGCCAGACGCAGTTTAATTAAGTTTTTCTATTACATGCACCACAGAGATATGAAACAACGCTAAAATGTTACAGTGCTGCAGGCAAATGGAAGCACATGGCTTTGCCACTCGAGATTAAAGCAAAGGATGGTAACAATTCATCTTCATATATTTTATTCCAAACAGGCATGGCTTTACCTCGCATGAGTAATTACTGAATTAAAGAAGAATGTTTGAGCAGAAATACTGATCAGGATTTTTACAGAGATTCTGTCTATATTTGCTCTTGTGTTTCTGTAATCCTTTTCTCTCCCCTAACAGCCCCCTAAATCATTGTTAAGATGGCATGCATAGGTGAACTGACTATCTGATGCTCATACATTCTTTCCATCAGTAAATTTTTCAGTAGATCACATTCATCAGAAGTAGGTTAGATAAACCAGTCGTTACATTCTCGGAACAAGAGTAAAAATTTTTGAATATATTTCATTTTCATTTTAAAAAATTCCCTTAATCGCTTTCATTTTTTTTCCACTCCAGGTCCAGTATTTTTCATACTCTTTTCAATATTACCAAATAAACAATCACATACTTTAGTGCACACAGACTTAAAATGGTCCTATGCAATGCTACAATATAAGGACATTGTTACAGAGCCTTTTTTGAATGCATACAACGTGTCTGTGGGAAGATGAGTGCAGGTAAAACGAGAAAATTGGGAAATTATATTCCCATTCTAACAGAAGTTATAATAGTATAGAAATTATAGGGTGAAGTACAGCTGCTGCTTCCTGAATGGAATGCAGCTGACATGCACTAAATCTATTTCATGATGATTCCCCACATACACAGCCTGCAACCGTAAGCACATGCTGAGGGATGAAACAGAGGGTGGAGCAGAGCAGAAACACCACAGCCAGGCTCTGCTGTAGTCCTTGCAGCGATGGTGCCGTGTATCTGACACGGCACGTAAGAGCTGCCAGCCAAGGGGATGCCTTGCTGCTGAACCAGCAGCTGCAGCGATATGGCTCTCTTCAGATTATAATCCAACAGTAATATTAACTCACACCTCCATCCCAAAATCGCTTGCCCCCACAGTATGACCACCTCTCACCAAGTATGCACTCTATATTTTATTGACTATATCTTCTAAGAGCAAAGCAAGATAATTTTACACCAGTCAGCTACAAGGGTGTATATGGCTAGTCACTCAAGCTCCACCTAAAGAAATAGTTTAAAATTGATTTAAGAATGGGAAGAAGTCAGGAAAGACTCCATAATAGCTTCTGCAATCAGTTGACTGGCTGAACCTGTCTTCTCTTCCATAGTGTTGGGGGTTAGGTTTTCTTTCCTTTTGTTCCTTTTTAGGTATAGAATTTTTTCCCATAAGTTGCTAGGAAACACTAATGACTGGGTACTTAAGAAGAACAAAAGAAGTGGCCCAGCTCAGGGGAGAAGGCATCTGTTTGCAGTTCTCTTATCTGGGAGTTTCTCTGGGAGGGACGGAGATATCCTGAGAACTGGGCTGGTGAAAGGCGGGGCTGGAGCAGCTGCTCTCTCTCGCTCTGGGTTTCCGAGGAGGACGCTCGGAGGTGCTGCTTGGGGAGAGGAGCTCATTGCTGCCGCTGGACCCCTGCCCAGAGCTGCTTCTTCTGCCGTGGGGTGAGCCTCTGCTTGTGAGAGCAGCCACTGAACTGGGACCTTATCAACACCTTCCTCACTAAAGGGGGGATCCATTGCCATCTGTTCAGGGGCCCGGGATCCTGAGCTCGCCTCTCCTTGGCCTGCTGGGAGCCGGGCTGCCGCTGTCCCGCCCCCCCCGCGGCTCCTTCGGCACTGCTCTGGGTTTCACTGCGCTGCAGCCCCGCTCCCCCTGCCTGCTGAGACGTCCTGCCATCCCAGCTTGCTGCTTTCCGAGAGTCCTGCTGGGGCACCGGGACAAACGGCCCCAGGGGGTTTGTGAAGCAAAGCCTCTCTCTCTCTCCCATCCCTCCCCGTCCCGGCCGAGCCGCCATTGCCACGTGCTGCTGAAGCTCGCACCACAGCGCCCCCTGCAGCCACGGGGGAATCATCGCACCTGCCCTGCCCACCCAGCGCCACCAGCGCCCCCTGCTGGCTGTGACCATCGCTGCACCCAAGGGGACAGTGCCTGCAGGCCCAGAGGGCTGGGACCGGGCTCCTGGTTCTGTTTTGTTGTTAGTGCCATTGGAGTTGTTGTTTGTTTGCTTTATTATAAAGACTAGTAAAGAACTGTTATTCCTATTCCCATATCTTTGCCTGAGAGCCCCTTAATTTCAAAATTACCATAATTCGGAGGGAAGGGGTTTATATTTTCCATTCCAAGAGAAGCTCCTGCCTTCCTTAGGAGGCACCTGTCCTTCAAGCCAGGCCACATAGGGACAGCTATTACTAAGAACCTTCCTCTATGAACACTAAATTATTAACTCGAGCTGGCTTTCATTGGTGATTAGAGCTTGCATGTTTATTCCTTCAGATTTGCTTTTGCAGTCAGTTAATATCATCAGCAATCTTCAAAACTTAACCTGTCACAATTTTCTATCATTAGTATGTTTATTAATAAATCGTGTTATATTGTAACCTTTCTGTGATGAATATGGATTTCATAATTTATTGTTAAAAATGTGATTCACAGAGGTGAGGGAGGGAACTTGGCACTGCAGTTGCCTGTGCTACACTGGATGTTGAAAGGAAACAGCCCTGCTTCCTGGGAAGTGGCTGAATGTCACTCACTGATGTGAAATGAGAATAAACCTCTTTTTTTTCTATTTGCTTGTGTAAATGCAACCTTTTGCTTTTGTAAGCTGTCATTTTCCATATTGTTCTTTCTCCCCTGTCTAGCTGGGAAGGGGAGCAATAGAGCATCTTGGTGGGCACCTGGCATACAGCCAAGGTCAATCCAACACTGCTTTTTGGCACCCATTGTGGGCTTATCTGTCTGTGACTGCAGGCTGTTTTTTTATTTTGGTTCTATATTTCTAAGGTGCTGTACTTGTGAAGACTGTAACATCATGCACGGCTTCATATAAACCAGGGAGCAATAGCATACTCTGGATACATGTGGACCTCTGTGCACGAGGTAAAAATGAAATAAATTTGGGGGTTATTATGTATTTTAGAAAAACAAATATTTGCAAAGGGAAACTAACAAAATTAAGGAGATATCAGTTTGTTGGGTTGGGTTTGATATGTTTTTTTTAAAAGAGAAGTAATTTGAAAAGGAATGAAGTTCACTTTGAGGTAGTAAAAATTTCCTAAATGAATATAATCAAAGTTCTTAGAAGAAAGGAGCCATTCATGCTCATAAAAAGGAGATGTGAGAAATTCACACTATTCATCACATATCCCTGATTTTGTTTCAACCTTCTTCCTCCACTCCTCAAAAAGTTCAGCTATACTTCAGTTTCAAAGGAAACTAACTGCAGGAGTTTATTCATTAAAAAAGTTTTGACCACTACAATGAAGTTAATTCCTCTCATCACCTTCACTAGACATCTTTTGAAGCACGTATTAAAGTAAAGGCTTTAATTTTCTTAAAATTAATTCCTATTCTGAAAAGAAAATATTGACTGTCAATGTTATTGCCTCAAAGGAAGAATCAGATTCTCATTTTTCATTACCCAGAAAAGGTAAAAAATTCCCGCAACAACAGATTTTGTCCTAGTTAGCTTCAGAAAGAAATGGGTAGTGATTTGTGAAGGTGCACTCACCCAGAGCCTTGGCTTGGTCAGACTGGAGGACCACATCTGCATGTGAATGAAACAATGAGTAGATTTGGACAAGGATAAACCTTGTTATCTAACATTCCATGCTAATTGTGCACGGATATATTTATTGCTAATATGGTTTAGGGTGTGGACAAAATGCATCGTTTCTTAATTATATATATGTACATGAGGATTAATGATACACCAACATTTACAAAAGTAATGTAGTCAACAGAAGAGGTACTGTTGGGAGGAGTATATAAATTTCTTTTTAATTGCTTTCCATCACAAGGAATAAAATAATTCCATCCCTTTCCAGGATCAGTTGATGTCCATTACTGTTTGTACTAGTATGTTTTTTAACCTTCTCAGAGCAAGATATATATCTATATATGTGTATATATAGATATATATATATATAGCGATAGATAGATATGAAAAAGATGACAAGGTATTATTGATGATATTAAAAAAACCCCCAAAAACTCAGGTTTACAGGAAATGAAATGCCTATCTTGTGACTGTTGATTAATAGAACAAGCTGCCAGTTAAGTTCAGACTAGAATCACCCTGCTGGGTCAGTGCAAAGATTATGTCAGAATACAGGGAAAATATTGGAAAATATCTCTCCCTATCCCACACTCAGTCCCTTAAGAAGTAAAATTTTGTTCTTGTTCAAAATTTATTGAAACTATTTTTAAAATTTGCATATTATGCCTGACAGATGAGTAGATTTGGTACAAATTTAGTCTGGGGGTTTTTTTATGCTTGTTAATATTTAGGTGCATATAGTGAATGTTTAAAATATATAACAGTTACATTGCTGTAGTTAGGAGCACAATAAATCCAAATCGTAAGAAAGACAATAAGAAATGCCTTTAAACTACCTATGACTTCCCTCGAAAAAGCCGTTGTGATAGAGTGAACCATTCATACATACATGCAGCTTTGGCTTTTCAACAAATAGTCTACAGGACAGATGCACATCTCCTAGATAATGTGAACAATTGAGTTTAACACTGAACACTCTGAGGAAAAAGGATATAAATGTATTTATTTTAGTACAGAATAAGA
Organism: Picathartes gymnocephalus; assembly: GCA_013390045.1. Lineage (NCBI taxonomy): Eukaryota > Metazoa > Chordata > Aves > Passeriformes > Picathartidae > Picathartes > Picathartes gymnocephalus. The sequence continues at coordinate 35,253 of WEKY01036145.1, forward strand.
GTAAATTCTTCTGACTAAAGGAGAATAATCTCTTAGTAAGTCATATTTTCCCAAAAGGTTATTTTCCCTACCAGTCTTTCCATATAAAATCATTAGCAATTTCTCTTGAACTGTATTACTTTAAGTTCAGTAAGCAGAGCCTCCACAGAAGAGATAATAGTTCTGATTCAAATTTCTGTAATAGAAAAGGTAAGAATTGAATTCCTCCTTGGGTGATAGCCCTGACATTTCTTTCATTTCTCTTTGCTGTGAGAACTACATAATTTGTTCCAGTCAAAAGGGAAATTTGTTGCATGGAAATGGAAGAAATATCATCGCTCCTATACAAGAAGCCTCCACTCAATTTCATTTGAAAGCGCTTTGGGGCTGTAGCAATGCCCCTGGTAACCACACAGAAGGAGATAACAGCATTTGATTCTGTGTTGGCATTAGCACAGCTGCCTAGGCAGCCTGCTAAACCTCCTCCAGTCTCACAGCTGCAAAGACCATGCAGAAGCCAGGCACAGGTATATGGTACTGGCTCACATGGCAAGGTTTTCAAAGGGGTTGGGGTGGAACAGAGACTACAGGGGTGGCTTCTGTGACAAATTTCCTCTATGTCCAACAGAGGCAATGCTAGCCAGCTTCAAGATGGACCTGCTACTGGACAAGGCCAAGCCCATCAGCAGTGGTGGTAGCACTTCTGGGATAACATATTTAACCAGGGGGAAATAAAAACCAACCAACCTGCACAGCTGCAGCAAGAGTAGAGAGGAGCAAGACTTCCCTGAGTGAGAAGCAGGGACAGAGACAACTGACTGCAATCCTCATTCCCATCTTTCTCTTGTTCTATATTCTCTCCCTGTTCAGCTGAGGAGTGGACTCTTACAATGGCTTTGAGGGGCACCTGGCATTCCCGCCAGGGGCAGCCTACCACAGTGAGATAACAGGGCACAAGCCTGCTTTCAGAGTGTACTCCATCAAAGCTGCACTTTCCTCTTTTTATGATAATTGTTTTGCTAATATACGACTTTTCTCAACACCCCAGCAGATTATCATGGTAGATCTGAGAGGATACAACATAGAAAATGTGATTTAGGAAACAAAATAAGAGAGAACAAGTGGTATTTCCAGCATTCCCTTTTCACACCATGCACCAGTCAGATACTTTACTTTCAATTACCGTGGTAGCAGTGCAGTTTTTATTTAAAAATAAATAAATCAGGAGACAGAAGCAACCAGAATCCTAAAGACTAAAATCATACCAAAGAACAGTGAGAACCTAGGAGAAGAAGCCACTAGGGAAATTGTATCTTCATGAGGCAAACCCCTTGTTTTTCCTAGAAACATACATTTAGAGAACTGCTGCTAGGTCAGACAGATATAGGAAGAGGTATATTGTCCATTCTGGAAAATGGTAAATTACACCTTCCTTCTTTGTTTACTTTCAAATGATTAACAAAATGGTTGTTGCATTTGCTAGACAGTTGTGCAGCAGTTATCATTGCACTTACAGGTAGTTAGCAAGGAAAAAAATAACCTGGTCAAACACAAGCTCATCTTTCCCACTTGTTTGGGTATGGGTTTTTTTAGTAACCACCCACAGATACCAAACTGATGCACTGGCCTTTTCAAATAAGTACCACGTCAAATTACAAATGCACAAGAAATTAGATTTCCAAAGATGTGTCAAGAATATTAAATTTCTATCCATATAAGAAGCAAAAGGAGCCTTAAATTTATATTCAAGCACTGCAAAATAATAACAACAAATAGAAATCAGAGACAAGCCTGTTAGTATAATATCACAAAAATTTCTGTAGTATTTTTCCTTTCTCCCTTCCCACTAAAAGGAACTCTTTTCACCATGATAAGAATATATTTCCGTGAAGTTGGTAAATTCCTTCCTAGGGCAAATGCACAAATATGATTATTGCTAGACTCTGACCAGCATACATAAGTCTGTTAATATAATTTTTATCTTGCAATAAACTAAGGAGGTTGTGCTTGATAGAAAGGTATGAGTTCCACAGAAACATCAGCACATGTTCTGTTATGATATGGTTATTTGCAATAAAATTCCCATCAGATTGATTTATGCCAGGAAATTGAAGATATTTTTGTCCCATCTTAAAGCATGACCAGGATTTTCAAAATGTCTCTAGGTAACAATCTGAGAATCAGCCTGTAGAAGAAATCCACCATAGCAGCTTGCTGTCATGTTGTAACTAACTCAGAACTTCTCTGCAAACCTTTTGGTTCAATAAATACATGGAATATAAGAAGTTGATATTTATGAGAAAAAGCAAGAGTCTCATCTTCAATTTTCACTCCATTGCACTTTAAAACTAACAGCAGAACTAATATATTTAGCTCAGATGCTACCTAATAGGGCATTAGGGATCCAGGAGGTTGGAACAATAGTATATGGAGTGTTCCTTCTGTACCTTGTTACAGCTCACAGGAATAAAGAACTGAGGACAGGCACTATGATGAGAGTCCCTGTCTGGACAGCTTGGAATTGAAGGGAAATCTCACAAGGTATCACACAAGAGTCTTCAAATGCAGAGAAACCTACTAGGAGAAACCAAGTCTTGTCAATGCTCACATCAGACAGTAAAAGAAAGGGATCATACTTGAACTTAGGCATTAGGGAAGTCTTTTAAAAAAGAGATAAAGAACTAAGTGAATAGCTTGCACAGATGGATTGTGGAATCTATATCTTCGCAGGGTTTGTCTTTGGTTGCTTTTTCGTGTTTTGTTTCTTAAATAAAGGGTAGCTATCTAAAAAATACAAAGCTGGTCCTTTTTTGGGCAGGTGTTCAACTAAAAAAATGTTATTAACTTCTTTATATGATTTTCAAATGCTCAACTTACATCTCTGAATCCACATATGCAGTTACTTTGTCAACACTGAATATTTGAAATACATAGGAAGAGCAAAAGAGCAAGCTCATAGCAAGAGCTTAGCAGTGCTTCATTAAATTTTTAGAACTAAAAATTCTAACTAAAAAAAGTACTGTAAAAATAATTGTCACCATTTAATGGTATTGATTATTCCTCTGGATACACACGGTATTGTGCAACTCTATGAAATGGTGTTAATCTCTTTGGAAAAGGCCCCAGTATGAAGCTCTGTTTCCTTCTTTCTGAGAAATCTTAAAAAGAACAGAATTACTGCCTTCAATTTAATACAGAGATAGAACACATATGTAATCTAACTTTGGTTTCGCCCATCCCTCGAAAAGGTCTGTACTTTGTATGTAACCAGAGATAACCTCGCTTTAAAAGTGATTGTCAGATTTCCACAGTCACAGGAATATGCAAGAGTGAAGTATATAATCAGAATTGCAAGCAACAGAGGATTCACAGCTCAGGAAAGACTAGGAAGTACTATTTTTGGAGATGCCAAGAATTTCAGAGCATAGAACACAATTCAAATAAGAACTGAACCTCATCTGCTAACAACAGACATCAAATAGGAAAGCTTAAAAATTTTTCTTGGCAAGCAGCCAGAAGAATTTCTTAAGCCATTTGTTTCTAAATTCTTAGCTATGGAATGTATTTTTTCCTGGATTTTTAAAATACCTTTTGCAAAGATGCAAAGCAAGAAAACCAAAGTAATTTATGTAGCAATTTTCTGGACCTCAGAATTATGATAGGTGGAAATAACTCATTCATTGTGCTGCTAGTCTGCATAAGACTTTTGCTAGCTGTCTCTGTCAGAATTTCACAACATTGCCTTATGCTGTATTTTTTTAAACAGGCTTGCTATTTACTTTTCCCTAAATCATTGTGGCCCTATTTTCAGCACTATGAAACACCTAAAACTTCTGCTGACTTTATCAGGATCAGTGGATATTTTGCACATATGGAAATCATCCTGCTCCAAATTTAAATAAAGGATAACAAGTAAATTAACATATCTGCAGATTCATTGATTAAATATCCCTGTATTAAGCTAACTCAGCACAAAAGGAAAAGCTCTGACATTGGTAACTGGCATGTTTTCCTCTTTGTGAGATATGGCTTCACTTCAATAGAAAATTAGATAAATTTAGAAATTTCTATTTTCTTGGCAATGCCCTTTAAATCCTGCTGAGCAAAAATAGTTCTCTGCTTGAATATTTTTAATGGATTTAAGATATCTCAGTTCTGTTTCACAGGGAGTTTCAGACTGCATCTTTCGAAACAGAAACCAAGACCACGCTGAGAGATAAAAGAAATAAAAAAAGTTAGTCAGCATGGTCTTTTGGTAATTCAATTAATTTTTTTTTTTAAATCCTGGTACCATGTTGGATAGCAGCTGCAGTAAGTGGAATTAAATTAATACATCACTGTTTTAAATGCTATTGTTTCTTACTCAGATTCTAGTGCTTATTGTCTAGTTGTGGAATAAACTCATACTTGCTAAAAATCATTCAGCAGATTTGCCACGGAGGTGGCAATGAAAGTACTTCAGTGATGTTTAAGGTGCTTTTTTTCAAATTCCATATTTTTACTGAAATCTCTGCAAGATGTAACCAAGCATCAATATAACATTAAAAAGGAAATTTGAACTAGACAAACAAGTGAATGCAGTGGGGGGAAGAAAAAGAATATTTATAATTCCTGTGTAAAAATTCTGCACATGGAGTTAGAATATACTATGATGAAACAAGTTATTTAGGATCCAAAGCTATCTGAATATATCTTTCTGTATTGGAAGAGTAAAATTACCTTTAACTAATAGAAATGTATTTAGAAACAGTCAAAACTCCATTCCCAACCATTTTATGAATAAAGTGCAAAATGAAAGAGGAAATTATTTTTACTTTGAAAACTTGCTCCTCCATGGTTTTATTATTTTAATACTTTCATCTTACATAGAGAGCAAAAAAATAGAGACACCTTCTCTCACTTTAGCCTCCTCAGAAACTAGGACCACAAGAGGAGCTTTTATCATGGTAGTTTATCCCAATTTGTACATACAATTCTAAAGTTTATGATCTGAACTTTCTTTAATTTTAAACTAATATCGTTTTAGCTGATACCTCCATGAATATTTGACACAGTAAGTTGGGAGAAAGTGAGAATAAAAGTCAGAAAAACTGAGTATATTTTCTCTAAAAACACAAAACACTGTCGTGGTTTTCACTCTAAGTAAGACCTGTTCACTTGGTCACATCTGCCTTTTAGCTCCGGAGGCAAATTTAACCACTATGAGCTTTTCAAACACAAATGATAATGAAAATTAGTTTTAAAACTTGTGACCACAAAAAAAAAAAGGCAGTAAGTGGTAAGTATTTCAAAGTGGCCCCGTGCATACAGATTTTATTATTGCAAAATTTATTTAAAGTGGGGGATTCTTTTGTTGTTTGGCAGGCCTTTTTTCCCTTCTTTTTTTTTTTTTTTTTACATAGTGTTTTACTCAAGTTCCTTTTCTGTTTGTAAATATTTTGCAATGTGAAAGCTGTTTGCTATAATCATCAATTGTTACTGAGACAGGAACTAGGGCAAAAGTTCTCTTCTGCATCCAGTTCTTAAAATAAACAGTTCTCAAAATACAAGTGTTCAGATTCAAGTGTTTGGTGGTGGTTTTTTATATTTATTTACCTTGACCTTAGACTAAAAAGCAGAAAAAGCCAGCCTCATTACCTATAAATCTAAACAGCAACATGACCACAAGGATGTCAGAAAATATTCAAATCCTGGTGGGATACCTTGGCTGCTCAAGCATTTACAGTTATATAAACTAGAATACAGTGATAACAATCTGAACGTAGGATTCACACGTTTGCACACAGCATTTTGATTCACTGTAAACTCTGTCAGCTGAAAGATCAAGTTTCCAGCAGGAGTTAAAAGGAAACAAAAAAAGGTCTATGCTGAGCAAAAACTAAGAAAAAAATCTAGGAAAATGACATACATTGTGAGGAAAGTTAGGCTGGAGGTGGTAAATGAAGGCATTTTTTTGAACTAGGACAAGTTAGGATGGAAAAAGCCTTCTTGTTTAAAATTGTACTACTAGGCTTAGTTTCTAACAACCTATATTTTGAGCAAAGGCTGAAATATCACCAAAAAATACTGTTTAGTTCTGACAGCATAACTGAGATTTCAAGAACCAACATCATCCTGATTAATGTATTGCATAGAGGTATATACCTATAGAAGGGGATCTAAGAGGCATGGAGCTGAAGTACAAATTTCCCGGGCTACAATCTAAAAAAAAAAAATTTATAAGTGACTAAAAACGAAATTAATAAACCCCAGAGAGAAAACTGGAGACTGCAACTGTATGCATATTACACTAGTCAAGAACATGACAGCTAAAAGCACTGTTCTTCACTAATGAGAAATTTACCTTCAGTAAAGTAGAAAAATGTTGATACTTCTCCATTTTGGTCACTGCAATTTCCACAGCCATTTATGAAGGAAAATAGAGAACCATAAGTACACATACCTTTAAAAATGGATAGTTTCATACCCAAAAAAACCCTCAAAAGTATTTTTTAAAACATACTAGCATCTATCTCTAGCTATAGAATGATAAAAATCCTACTTAACCAGTTTCTGCTATGAAGTAGTCCTAAAGGAAAAGCTTTACAAAAATGCTCACAATAGAAGGTTTATCTATGGAGATATATTACTAAACTTTGAAGTCCTTAAAAGCTTTTGCAGGCACAATCATTGAATGAGGTATTACATTGCACTAGGAAACGCCTGAACCGAGTACTTAGAAAGCATTTCTAAGAGAAAAAAAGAAAAAAATCAGACAAAATGAAATGAAAACAAAATGTTTAAATGAAAACAAAATCATTGTGTCAACATGTGTACACAACTCCTCTATTCTTCTTTCTAGTCATCTTTGCTGCAGTGTCAGCCAAACGTTCTCTATTTCTGTGCAAGCAGTTCACAATGTATCAAAATTTAACTATTTTTTCTACCAGTGCAAATCCCATAGAAATGTATATTTATCAGATAAAATTGTAACACATACAAGTGTAAAAGGAGTTTGCACATAGGTAAATAATATATTGTTCAAATATACATGTATTGCACTTTTGCTTTTATAAACAAATTAACCACTTACAGACGTATACATGGCTATCATTCCATTTTTCTGTACTGTTGTACTTGCCACAGAGAGCATACAGAAAGAAAGCAACTCTTCAATTTTGCAGCACAGGTGTGAAGAGGTAAGAAACAGAACATAATATGGACTTTCGAAAGGTCAGACTTGTAGGTGTTACAGCCCTTAGAAGAATATCTGTCTCTAGCCTCAAAAGTAGCAATGCTGGTGTACAGAGCTGGATTAGAGAGAAGAAACAGATCAAAAGAAGACTGATGCAGATTCAAGTCAGACAACAAAAATGACCAGGTTGAAAAGAAAAAGAGAAAGGCAGCTAGAGCTGTCGAAAAAAGGATGAGAAAGACAAAAGCATGAGAGGTAAAGCATGAACACTGAAGGCATCCAGGACCGCATGGGCTGCCTGACTGCTACAAGCCTTCAATTCTGAGCTGCCATCATCCAGAAGGAGTGCAACTAACAGAATAGTAACAACTCATTAGCCTATATTCTAAAAACAGACTATTTTTATAGTATAATGGAGTTTCATGGTCTGAAGACCAGGAAAGATTAGATTGGTGCTGGATTATACACAGATATAGTAGTACAAGATGGTACTCAAGTAAAATTGGAATAGTTTAAGGAATGAACATTATGCCACTTAAATATGTGAGTTTCCAAGTTTCTGTATTATTATTTCATACAGAAGTTCACAATTATTAACTAGTTCTTAGTTAAAACAAACAAACAAACAAACAAAACCCACTTTACCTGATAAGTTTAGTATTTGAACCAGTAGTTATTAAGTTGAATTGTGAATTTGTCTTAGCAGTTGATCTTCCTTGATTGGACTGTCAGAATGTCTATCAGATCCATTAGCTAAGAGAAGTGCTGTTTTATTCCAGAGGGACAGCAGAAAAAAATTGGCCAATCAAGAATGCTACCAAGCAAATCTCACATCTTCCAAAACATCATTCATCAGCGTCATGGGAAAAGCAAAAAGATGAATAGGCAAACTAGAACACAAGATGACTTAGAAATTGTCTACAATGTTACCCATTGGCGGTACTGGTTATCATCCACTTACATGAGCTATTGACTTCCCCAATCTGACTTTCTCTGCAGTGTCTTGGTTATTGTCACTAGAATCTTAATTAGTCTGACTTGCTGCCTGCCCCCACCATGTCTTGTGAGTCTTTGTTGCAGACAATCAGAGAAGTATCAAGGTCTGGCCACACGTTGTAGACCTATGTGGCCACAATTATGACGCAACTCCAATGCTGCTACGTGCCAACACTCAACACACTTTGGTCATTGTGATTTCATCCCAAAAAACATTCTCTATTTTCATTTAGAAAGACTTAGCTCTGAGACTACTTAGGATAGAAGGTTTTTGCACATTACCACAAGACAAAATGCATTCACTGACACAATGTGCTGCTGATAAGGATTAATTAAACTTTTCTATCTCAAGATAAAAATTTGAGGGCTAAACGCTGCATGGGTTTTTATATTTTCTTCCCCTGTAACTCATTACCTTTATCACTAAGGGTACTGGAATTTTTTTTTCTTTTACCTTTAATGACTGACAGATTTGCCATAAATAGTGACAGCTGGTGTCACTGAAACAAGTGATCTAGTAAAATCAGTTGCACCTATGCCAGAATGATTGCTTGTAACTAATAGACATTATCTCAGGGCAAGAGATGAAAGATGAAAAATGAAAGGAAGTATATAAAAAGAAAAACACAAGGAAATTCTCCTTGGGAAAGCAAAGAAATAAATAAAAATTGTAGTTCTTCTGTACTAGCACTCTCCACAGAATCACTGTTGGTTTTTTTTTTCCCTTTCCAGTCTGAAAGCAAGTCAATGAACCAGTTAAAATTTATTTAGTGCTGTTATCAGCCACTAAAGATGAGGTTAACACATTTCTCTAAGAATACTCTTCAGTATTTTCTTGTTCTGAGCATCTTATATTAATATAGCATTAAGAGCACAAGTAGTCTTTTATCCAAGATTCCTCAGTGCACAAGTAGATTATTATTATTATTAAGACATTCAAACACAAAGTTTGACTTTGGTTGGACTGTCAAGATGCTTTCCCAGAAAAAAAAAAATTATGATATATATAACATATTGTTTTACTTTCTAAACATACCTGTTTTTGTTTGGGTCATCTTACAAGAAGATTTAGGTCCTAAAATTTTGACCTAAAAATAAACAAACAAAAAATCCACCAGAAGTATTTATCTATCTGGTTTCTAAGACAGAAATACTTAAACACAATATTGTCAGGGTTCTCAAGGTTAAGCAACAATAAGCTACAGATCTGCCCAGATGTGCCTGGTGCGCTGGCCAGGCATATGCCCTGTCACTACAAAATCAGCAGAGAGATCCTACCTGAATTGTTGACTTTAAGGAACCTTCATCACTACATACAATTATTTCTATACATGCTTAATAGGCTTGGGTAACAACCACAAAAAACAACTAGATACTTCAGCTGCCATAATCTAGATAGGTGATCCAAAACCAATCCTTACAAATTAAGAAAAAAAAAAAAGCAAGAATCACTCTAAATTAAAACACAGAAATCTCTGGCAACATTCTTTCTGTACCAGTATTTTTCCAAACCCATCGTCTTGGAATAAATCCTGAGACACAGCAATCCAGCTGGAGAAACTACATAAAATCAAAGAAAAACTTGACATATTCTTGGTTTATTTCTTGAAATCAACGGACATCAAAAGGAAAAGGAATAGTCAAAGAGCAGCATTTGTGCTTCCTCAGCATGGTGCACATCATGATACTTAGGTAGAAAAACCAGCAGCATCTACTACAGCCAGTGAAGAGACAAGAGACATGTAATGCAGATGAGGAATAAGGTAATGGCTTCATGGAAACATTCCATATTTTTCTGATTTCCAAAACATCTTGCAGATCAGCTGTCTCTCAGATTAGGCAGAAAGCAGGAGAATTTGCTTGCTTCATTTTCCAGTTATCTTAGAAATACAGCAAATGCAACAGCCAAGAGACAAGCAGCCAGCCCACAGCAGAGGGTTTTATCTTTGGGGTGCAATTCTTGCTGATATCTGTGACTTCACTGAGATAATCAAGAAACAACAAATACTTTTTGTATTAGTAGTTAACTTCCCTCACTCTGTCAGTCCCTTTACAAATGGCCACTATCAGGTTATCAATTTCCTTCATCATCAATAGGTGACAATTAGAGTTAGGAGATCTTGGTAGTTTAGAAGCAAAGTTAATACACAGGCAAGCACTTTAAGAAAGCACAGAAAGGTGACAGCACAAAAACAACATCTGGTAGCTTGTAGTAGACCACAATGTGTTTGGATTAAAGCCTAGAACTAACCCTAAATACAATAAAATTTCCTATCAGAAGCAATTTCACTTGAAAATATCATCTATATTACATTATAACCCATCAGATCCTTGTCTTTATAATTAACATATGTGATTAGAACTATCTGGATTTCAAGGAGTTTTTCCTAGTAGCAAATTAGAAGGGGTCTGTGTTTGAGCATACAGAAGAGGGCCATTCAATTTCCAAAAACTGATGAACAATATTGCACACTTCTGGTTCTCTGTGTTCAGGGTCAGGATGAAACAACAGGGAAATAGTGGGAAAGATATAGTCCATTTTTACAGAACACTCTGGTTTTATCTTTTCTTTTTTCCTCTAGAGAAACAACTGTAAAGTTAAAGATTGGTATCTCGGAAAGTTAGCTTTCCTCCAGATTATTCATTTTCTTGCCAAGTACCGTTTTCTGTGCTCTCCCAAAGTACAAAAACTTGATCTGCAGAGATACACTAGTTCTGTGTCAGTGGAAGGGTGCACATTTTGTAAGAGAATTGTGTCTCTCCTGGATATAGAGGTCTGAGAAGATGTGAAAGATGAATCAGAGGTAAAACCAGAAGAATTCCAAATCCTTGTGTATAGCAGACTCTCCCTTCACTGCATCTGCCTGCATCTTCAAAACTATGTTTGTCCATTTGACTTCTCTGTCCTGCCAGTTTTAATTAGATAATTTCCTCCCACGTAAAGGATGTTTACAGCACTCTTTATAAAAACATATAAACATCCATGCTATGTTTGCATGCTACAGCATATAAATCTACCCAGTAACATCCTAGAAACATACATTTTGCTTAATGCTGTCAGTCTGATGTGACTTTCTAATATTTACATTTGTATTTACTAA
>WEKY01036153.1:0-34087 GCA_013390045.1 Picathartes gymnocephalus
TTATTTTACATCACAAATACATTCGATCCACAATATAAAAATTATTTTAGCTTTACTACAATCAAATACATTAATGCATCAAATAGCATTTGGTGCATGTGGCACACATAACTAATATTTGAAGTCAGTAGTTTTTTCTGTTTTTGTTTTGAGATAGCATTGGGATAGACTGGAGGAAAAGTAACACTGATAATCCAGTTATTACTGAAGGAATTTATATTGTTCTGTGACTAAGCTTTAGCTGAATTCAGTGAACGCGCTTAATCGCTCATTGAATTCTATTGGCAGATCAAGGCTGAATCTGTCCATTGCCCTTGAAATCAAACCAATAATGGATCATAGACTGGTCTTTATTTTGAAATACATTGCATGATTTCTGTTCTTTGCTATGTGATATTTCTTTAAGTATAAGGTTTATAAGTAGTTCAAAAATTATAAATCAGATATTAGCTACTGTAAAAGTGCATAGCAGACTCAACAAATAAAGAATCTGCTTATTTGTTACCTAAAGCTATTTGTTTACTTAAATTGTTGTAAAGAGTGGATCTCTAAAGATTAGATTCTTTAACGTGGAACTAATATTTTAAATTTGGACATACAGAACTCAGAGCTTACTTATAAGTACATAATTACTTGGGAAGGATCACTGAGTATTAATTAACAGATACTATACAAATATTTTAGTACATTTCCATGGCTATTCAATTTGCTCTGCTTGTTATCTTACAATGTGTGCTGGCTTTTTTATGTATTTTCCTTAGCTAATCAAAATGTTGTTGGTAACATCTGACATAGATACAGAGAATCGCGTAAATCGCTGAATTTTGTAGTGTACATAAGAGGTCAAGCTAAGTCTACCATTTTTCTCACAGAGTGAGCAAGGGGTCTGAAGAATTAAATCATATGATGCATTGTCACTTTATTTTTAGAGTTAGGATGTTAACCTGACAGGTACTGCAAATCTGCAACTCTGTATCTGAAAAAGATCCCTGGTTCAGCTCAACAGACATCAGGTATCAAACCAAGGCTCCTGAAATTGTCTTCCAGAAAGGCATTCATGACCTAAAAAAAGGAGGTCATGAAAGTACACTCCAAAATTACCTTATGAGAATAATTAATAGAGAATTCACCTTAATTCATGTAGTTAAATAGAGAGAAATACACTGCTCCAAACTAATAGTCAGAGGATGCAAAATTAGATTCCTTCCATGAATCATCTTCATTATAAATCTATGTCTCTTCATTTATTAAAGGGATTATTTTGATTGATGCCTAAATTCTTAAGAATGTGATAGTAAGGGGTTTTTTTTGTGAATATCCCAACAGTTGACTTAAGCTTCTGCTAAAATCAAGGAAAAACACTCAGTTGTCCCAGTGCTTCACCATCCTCTGAGTAAAGAATTTCTTCCTATCATCAGATCTATACCTGCTCTCTTTCAGTTTACACCATTGTCACTTTTCCTGTCACATCTGCCCATATATAGAGTCCCTCTCCCTCCTTTTTTTTATGTACCCTTCAGGTACTGGAAGGCTGCAGCCTCCAGGTCTCCCTGAGGCCTTCTCTTCTCCATGTTGAGCAACCCCAGCTCTCTCATCCTGTCAGCTTCTACAGTCAACCTGTGCCAGTGTTTGGCTACTCTCATAGTAACAAAAAAGAACTGTTTTCATAAACTGAAGTGGATTTTCGTATATTTAAGTATGTGGCCTTTGCCTCTTATCCTGTCACCAGGTATTGACAAGTGATAAGAGTCTGTCTCCCATATCTTCATTCCCTTCCATGAGGTATTTATAAACAAGGCTGAGATCTCCTCCTATTTACTTGAAGGGAGGTAGCAACTGATGACTAATTAGCAGAAGCATTTTACTCTTCAATCAGGGGACATGATTGTAGCAATAAGGGCGCAATTTCCCATGTGAGAAAAGCACTAATAAAAGCAGGTATGAATAGATGTTCTTATAACATTTAAAAGTTGTCTTATTAAACCATTCTGTAAAGATATGCTTTGGAGTTTTCATGCTGAAAACTGTCTTTGTACTTTTAGGATGGTAGTAGAGAATATGTTTCATCTCACATTCAAACTCAGGTCTCAAATGTTTCAGGGAAAAAAACCAAACAAACCTAAACCAAGAAAACACAAAAAGAAACCTAAAATCCTAAAGAACCTAAAATCTACTACAGCTCACCCTAGGAGAAGGTCAAAGATCTCAATCAATTACATGTGGTACTAATTAAAAACAAGTAAAAGTAAACACAAGTATTATGGACATTATTAACTCAAATTTGCTCTTTTCCCTTCCTTCTTCTTATCTGAATTGTGCGCTTGCAAACCCTAAGCAGGATCTTTCCATGAAAGTTTCATCAGAAAGCAAAGCCATATTTTGATTCCATGTCTTCTTTTAATAAAAGAAGTATGAAGTAAAACATTATCACATAATCCCCCCCAACCCTCCCCAAAAAACCCAAAACAGCAACAAAAAAACCAGGACAGAACCATAATGAAAAAGAACCTGTAAGAAGTATCAATGCTCCGTAGTAAATTGGGATTCTCACAAGTGCAAGAATGAATTTTGCTGTTCTCTGTTTATGGTGATTTTTCTGCATTTTATCTTTGGTTTCTTTCATAATGCCCATAATGCCTAGAAAAGAAGTTGTGAGCTTTTTTTTAATAGGTGTCATTGTAATTAAGTTCTTAGTTATTCTTTCTGGCATGAGTCACTCACTGAATGATGTTCAACACATGATACATAGTCATAGACACAGGTTTTTGTCTCTGATTTAAACTGGTGCATTCCCTCACTACTGAAGACTGTTACAGGTAAAATGTGTTTAGGCTTACTTTTTTCCAAGAAGTAATCAAATATTTATTGTGAATGTTTTTAAGCTGAAGGTTTTTGATCTTCTAAAGGCCTTTGATGATTATGAAAGAATTTGTCACCATGGAGTTGGCGGTAACTCTCCAACTGTGTATCTGCAATTTCTGATAAAGTTATTAGTCTGCCTTTGTTACACTCCTGTTCTTATTCCATGCTGTCATGGTTTCAATTTTACGTAATTTGTTTTGGTCAGTGTCCTGACCAAAAATAGCTGCTGGTAGTTTTAAATATCAAAAGCTAAGGTAACATACAACTCAAATGACTAATTACAAAAGGACTTGCTTGTAACTGGAATAAATTCAGTTTAGAGAGAGTCCTATTCACAGAATAACTTATGCTTGTGCTTGTACTGATGCTTATTCAAGCAGGCACTTCACTGCCAGCAGCACAAACTACATGAGCTCTGTCTGCCTGCACTGTGGCGCTGTTGGTTCCATTTTATAGCCATTGCAAGATGCCTTGATAAAGAAGTCATGCTGTCCTGGTTTTTCAAGTATAACATTTGAATTTCTAAGCTGACCACCAACAGCTGTACTTTCTGCATGGATGGTTAGCACAGGAGGATATAAAACTGCTAGCAAATCCAATCCATTCTTGGAAAGCACAAGGTATCTTGTGGCATGTTTAATGTGAACCTTGGTAGTTTTTCATCTATATTAACATAATCCACCTAAGCCTGTTGTTACTAAAGTTTAAATGACTAAAATTAATTATGCTGGCTCAAAGGGTTTCTACTCCTACCATCTGTAACTTAACTGCGTGTGCTATTATTTTAACTTTAGTTAGTAAGCGGGTACCTTGAGATTTCTGTCACTAGCCAATAGCTATAAACAGGATTGTCTACTGTGTCAATGTTATATGGCATTCATTAATCATATGCTTATACAACACTTACAAAATTACTAATATGTTAGAAAGTTTAACAGATTAACACTATGACAATGAAATCCTAGAGCTTTGCTTTGTGGATTGTTAATTTTGGTTTTGGTTTGTTTGCTTGTGGGGGAGGGGTTGTATGGGCTGTAGTTTGGTTTTGATATTTTTCCTGTCTACCATTTACCTGTTTCTCATTTCTCTCCTTACCTTTAGATAAATAGACATAAAAAAATCATGTTTAACATCTGGCATAAAGATTAATTTTTTAAGGAAAGCATGCATTCCTTAAATCAAAGGTTAAAGTCTTGTGAGTTCTCCTGAGACACCTAGTCCTCTCATGTAATTGCACAATCATAACATAATATTTTTATCAACTTTCAGAGATTTAAAAGACAAATTAAAAAAAATTCTCACTTACTGGCAGCCACCTTTCTTCCTCAGAAGCCTGGTTCAGTTTTTATTCTAACATCATTACTGATGAACAGTCAGAACTGTAACTAACAATTACCAGATTTTATTAATTTATGCCATGTAAGTACCATATATTTTATAAATAGATATAACTCTTGCAAACATATATTTTTTACTGTAAATAATCCTAAAACTTAACAGGGAAGATAAAGAATATCATCCTGCCCAATGTTTTGGGTCTTTTTTCCCTCTTCTCCCTCTTCTTTTTCAGTTATTTTTGCCTTGGGGCAGGAGAGCTTCACCTATTTCAGTAACAGGTTCTACTTATGTGCCTAAACAATAGTTTAAAAATTATATATATACTTATTTATTTTTCCCAGTATTTATAAATTGGAAGTTTCTACACTTTTGTAAAATGCTACATTTCAATAAATATTAAAACGTGGTCAGTATTTAGATGATGGGAAAGGTTTCGTCAGTAGACACTGAGGAGGTAAAGGTCACATGATTCCAAGAGTTTTCAAGTACAAAGAGTCTTACAGCAATCAGTAGCAATCACAAAACATTGTGTGGAATCCTAAATTTTCTCATTTCTTATTTCCATTGTGATATCTGTGTATCTGAGCAAACTAACTAAAAAAACAAACCCTAATAACTAATTTTTAAACCCTGTGCTTGAATTCTTCCAATTCTTGATTTCAACTAGTGCATGCCAGATCTAGATGTATCTAGCATCTATATAAATCATCTCCTATCAACAAATTCTCATACAAGTAACAGGAACTTCCGCTAATGAGCATTGGTTTTTTAATAATTAGGGAATGATTCAACAAGCTTTGGATAAGCTTTTAAAAACGTAGGAGGGAATTCAACATGTCTTGTTAATTTGAGGTATATTGTATGTACCATTGAGCCTATTCATCATCATCATCACATCATACAGATGATATTTCCAGACACGAGTCATTTTAATTAAATACAGCAACAACAAAAATATGCACATTATATTTTATCTATATATTCACGCTTGGCTTATTTGTGCACTTTATCAAAGAATCACTTTTTCTACTTTTTAACTTAGGTGGAAATGTAGCGCATTTTTATATGGCAATAGAATGTTGTATTAAAGCCATGCTATTATCCTGGTCTTTATCCTTCAGCAAAAGTATCAGATACAAAAGAATAGAATATGATAAAACATTTAATGACAGACTAAAGTTACATAGGAGGTGAAATAAATTGAAGGTGTTACAGAATACATCTATTAGGACTATGAGAAAAATCAGACAAATTTCTTACTCAGGAATGGTATATTCTCTCTTAGAGAATGATCATAGGGAGATTATCCTTGTTAAACATTTTATCACTGGAAAGGATAAAGTTTTGTTGGATGTTGGAAGAAAATTCAAGGGGAAATTACTGGATGACTGAAAGCAAGCATTGTGCTTCATGACAAGATATTAACAGGCCCAGAGTGCATCTTTTTCTGGTATGAAACCACAATCTTTCTCATGGAAAGTTAAACATGGTGATCTACCACTGATGGGCAAACACTTTTCTGACAATATTCTTGCTCTGGACTCTCTCTCTCTCCCTATCTCTCCTTCTCTGCTTATTCTGAGTGTAAGATTCCCGTCTTTTGGTCCTCACAGAATATCTTCCCTTCCTCAGTGAGTGCTTTCAAATCCATACTTAGAAGATGTGCACCATATTAATAACACATAACCTGTAAAACACACCATCCCACACCAAGTAGCTTCAAAGAATCTTTTTCTATAGAGTTCCCTTCTGAAGTCTCTTAAAGTAATCTAGACAATGTTCAAGTATGTCTACGGAGGCATAAGTTAAGTTTTGTGTCCCTGATTCTTCACAGTGGGGATGCAGATTTTTTTTTTTCCTTTTTTTTTTTCTCCTCAAAACCTCTGGGAAGGAAGTGAATAACATTTCCATGTGCTCACTTTACATGAAGGTAAGAAATTACTGTTGAGCCCCTTGTGCATCCTTAGTAGTTCACAGTATAGTACAGAAGTAGTCTTGTTATGTTAGTCTTCTCTCTCCCTCGATAGAAAGACTCGTCTCAGAGTTTAAGTTTCTTAAGCAGTGTAATTATCTATTTTATTCAGGGTGTGACTAGAAAATCCATTGAGGTCTAAAATACTGTTTCCACAATTGCAGAAACATAGCAATCATGTAGAAAGAAGTCTGACAGAATTTAGAAAACATTGTTCAAGAGGAGATAGTGATTTATTAGTCAGCTAACTAAATCTAAATCTATACTGAACGCACAATATAGTTTGTGTTTTATTTGTTTTCTAAGTTTGTGATGGAAAGAAAGCTTATGTTTGAATGATAGTTAAGTTTCTAATGTCAGTATTAAGCAAAGATCCTCTTCAGAAATATTTTAATAAGCTTATCATCCAAGAATGTCCTCCTGTTATATTTTGAAAATCCAGAACAATTAACATTTTTGTAAAAAAAGATTAAAAAATAAGAAGAGTGAGAAAATGATTAAGTATGGACTAAGTTACCATAAATAAATTTAACTAGCTGCCAGATGTACTAGGGGTTTAAAATTATATTGTCTACTAAGTTTGAGGGTGGCTGTTAATATTATATAATTATAAAATTATATTTTTTAACAAATAAAATCCTTGAGTAGTTTTTCTTCCTAATTATAAATCTCTAAGTGTCCTTCTAACTAACAGATGTGGAAGAATGAGGGACCTTAAGCCATATTGATCCACATGTCACTGCTAATTATATTAAATTCAAAGGAAGACAGAAGGACAGATCATTTTTCTGAAGAGCATGCAGATAGACCACAGAAGATGTAACTTCTGATTTTTTCTTAAGGCATGAAAAAGCTTGGATTTGAGCCTTTTTAACTTCAGTACTTATCATATTCTTGTGATCAGAATGTACAAAAAAAGGATGATGATAAAATCCTTAGTAATACATTCATTAATCCAGAGGTTATTCCTTCCTCTTACAATCCCCTCAAGCACTGATTCTGTCTGAATTTTAAACATGATGATCTTGGAGCCTGACCTAAGTCACACATTGAAATTCAGTATATCCTGAATAATTCATAGTATTGATGTGCATTGGTGTTTAAAATAAAATAGATAATGCATAGGGTCATGAACCTCCTCTTCATAAATACATTGGGATTGCATAAATGTTAGTTGAAGACTCTGATACCCAGACAGAAGAGCAGTCGATTCTAATTCTGGAGCTGCTCAGATTTTTATCCTGAGTCAAACTCCAGTGACACATTGCCTTGGGGTTTCAGACGTGCTTGATCGTTTACCTTGTAAGCTTGCATGGCAGGTTCAGTGACATTTATTAATTATTCTGTTCACCTGAAATAACTGTGAGAAAAATAATGAGGAACCCTTTGAAATATTAGGGAAATTGCACTTTCATTTCCATGATATTTCACATTGCACATGAAATATCATGGGAATGAGGATATAAAAATAATTATATATATACAAAGACAGGATTTTACCAATGCATGAATTCCAGTGGAAGCTGCGCCACTGGCATCATGTTAATGTTTGTGAATTAGAGTTTTCCTTGTGGTTGTGTAGTGCACATGTCTTTCTGGCAGTCAGTGAAATTATGTGTTTGCCAGACAAATCCATCACTCTCAGTAAAGCCATATTAAATAAAAAGTGAGACAGAGTATATATGCAAAGTAATATTTTTTAAAGGTCGTTTTTTTGTTAAACCACATGTAATGAAAGAGTATGTGTTCCCTTAAGGTTATCTGATTAAAGACCTTGTCAAAATGGGATGCTAAGATAAAGGGGGGTGGCAAAAACCTGATAATAGAGACAATACCAAGAAAAAACTTGGTCAGTTAGGTCATTTTGTAAGAATGTGTGGAGTGTGAGCACGATGTCAGTAAAATCATCTGATTGAGGACCATGTGAAACTGGTATGACATGGAAAAGCAGGAGGCAATAAACAAAGCTTTTGGAGACACAGACCTGACAAACAGCAATGGAACTCATGAAAGCCTGTCAGATACACATATTGATGGGCTGCCAACAAAATGTTGGAAACATTTCAGAGAGGACCAGCATGGGTTTTGCAATCCATAAGGATGTCTGCCTGGGGTTACAGGATGTTGATTTGATTGGAGTGTGCAAAATGATGAAGGAATGTGCAGTGGCAAGGAGGAGCTGTGAGGACCAAAGTGTGGGGATAGAGAGACTGGAAGATGAAATGTGTGTTAAATGAGGCCATTCAGTATGTTTCTCTGCTCACTGTGAGCCTGGCCTGTCTTCTTGCATCTTCTTATAAGTTTCTGACAATCTTCCTGCATAATGACACTGTAGCTGATGTGTGCCTGTATGTGTGTGTGTGTGCTGCAAGGACTCGGTGGCAACTGCTGGTGAGATGCGAGTGTGGGAGTGAAACTTATTGCCAGCTACTGGAGTCAGACTGGAGTTACAAGCACCCCAGCCTGTGGGGTCTCAGAGTCAGCTACTCGAGATAATGGGGACCTTTAACTTGCAGCCACTGGGGCAGGAACAGAGAGAGAGAAACAGAGACAGAGACAGAGACAGAGACAGAGACAGACATGGACACGGACACGGACACAGACACAGACACAGACACAGATACAGATACAGACACAGACACAGACACAGACACAGACACAGAGAGGGAGAGAGTTCCACAATCCACTACTGGTGGATTTGGGGTGAATGAGGCAGATTCTGGGAATCAGCACCTGAGGCTGGAGAAGGACAGTGGTTCTGTGTGCTGGGTTCCAAGTGAGGAGGGGTGCGAGTGTCGTTATCTTCCCAAACCAGGCATGCATGGGGTTTGCCTTTGAATTCCATGTCAAAATTCAAGCTGGAGAAGCCATCAAATTGAGGGGACATCAGGGTAGGTAAGAAGGGCTGCTATTCAGACAGGGCTGCTGGGGCATGTAGAAGACCCGTGCCGGTACTGCCAGTACTCAGAAAATTCATGAGTGAACATATGTTTGTAAGCCTGGAGGGAGCTGTATTTGCTGCACTAGTGACCTCCTGCCTCTAGCAACACAAGAGAGGACAGGATATCAGGACATGGCTGTCTGAGCTTGTGTCTGTGTGTGGCTGTTGTTGAAGGCAGCACCTTGTCTTTGGCTGTTTCTGCGACCAGCAATGTCATTGTTGTCTGTGTATGTCTGCGTGGAGTTTTTTGGGTTTGTTTTTTGCTTTTGTTGGTTTGTTTGTTTTGGCTTTTGTTTGGTTGGGGTTTTTTTGTTTGTTTGTTTTTGTTTCAGTTTGTTTTTTATTTTGTTTGTTTTGGGTTTTTTTGTGGGGGAGGGTATGGGGGGATTTGTTTTTGGTTTTTACAGTATGGCTTTATTTCTGTATAAATAAACCAAAACCTGAGATTACCTAATGTACAAATGATGTTCTAAGACAATTATTTTTGTTTATTTCTCATATGTACTTGTAGCGGGTTGAGTTTTTTTTCCCGGCCAACGCACCAATTTATGTAGTGGTTTTACATACACTGGTCTTTTGTGATGAGATAAGGATTAAGAGAAATGTAAAGCAAGTCCACACCTTGAAAGATAAAAGATAGTTTATTAGCAGAACTACGGACAAAAAGAAAAAAAAACTAAAAGAGAATCAACTCTTAGATGTTTCTCTCCCCCCCACCTTATTCATTTTTCCATACCAACACCTTTTTTTCCATTANCAGGCCGGGGGGAGGGGGGGAAGACCCGTCCGCCCCACGGGGACTGACGGATTCTCCCCCCCCGCCCTTCACGTTGTTACCTCTCCTCTGACCGGAAACAAAAGAGGGAGATTTTGGCTTCCTTGCTCTTAAAATGTAGGTTTGCCAAAGCGATTCTAACACGTAAGTGGTCACACAGAATGCTTGTAACAGAGCCCAGCCAATCTCTGGGCTTCCCAGATCTATCGGAAGCCGTACTTAAAGGAAGTTGTAAAAGCCTCTTCAGGAAACAAAAATTTGGCCTTTTTTTTAAACCATGACATTACTATATATTGCTTAATGTCAGCTGAAGAAGTAAAACAATACTTATGTTGCAAATTTATCACCTTCCCTTTTCTAAATGAATTATGGAGTAGTGAGAAAAGAACAAACCCAAACTTGGTCCAATGCCTGCAACGTAGGTAACCAACATAAAAAAGTGCTTTGGATACATACACTAAGGTAGTTTGTAGCTTAGCTTTGCTAAGGATGGATCATGCTGCTTCCCCGCATAAGCCAATCTGCCTAAATGCACAGGGCTACTAATGCAGGTGATTCTCAGCAGAAACTGGAAACACATTTTCACTTTTTAATGTTTTGCTCTGACAGGTGCTAGAAGGAAACACTGATGATGTAAAAGCCTCTTGCCTGTTTTTTTTATTGTTCTTGCGTTATGTGTCCTTTTTTTTTTTTAATGTAGGTTATCTTCACCTATTCTTTTACACAAGACTGAGGACTGCAGAGCTGTCAAAAATTAATGCATACTTCTATAACCGTTTTGTACCAGCTTGTCATGATAATGTACATTATTTAATGATTATTTAATGATTAACAGTTCTCATATGAGAAAATACTTTTTGATTTCATCCAGAAAAAAGGGACCGTATCTGTTTAGACTAATAACATGTCAACTCTGATAATTTTTCCTGACAGGTATTGTGATGTAGAAGCACACACGGGTCATGTCTTCAAGTATAAGAAGTTATTGTTCCTTTGCCTTTCTTTACTTTTGTTTGTCATTTTTTGAGAAGGTGGAGAAGTTTTTATAGATGAGTCTGAAGCAGTGTTCAAAAATGTAAAATTCAAGGGATGGTTGATTACTCCTTTGTAGCCCATAAATGACAATCCTATTTAATTAATTTTATGAGAAGGCAAGATGGAAAATTTGTGCAAACAGAAGAAATTGATGGATTTATTACATTCAATCAATCATGCACAAAGCATAAAATAACCTGAAACATTAAAGTTAAGGAAACAAGGACCTTTTGTGGCAAAAAAATTATTCCACATTTTGCAATCGAAATTTTCTTTCTTTCTTTCTCCCTCCTATAAGTTAAGTAGCATCTGCTCTTAGGAAAGAGTAAAAATGCAAGCAGGTTTTACTTTAATTTGATATGACTATTCCTCAGTTTTCCAGTAGAAGAATGATTTTTCAGACAGCCTTCTTCATAGATTAATAGCTGTGAAACTAGAAGATGGAAAAGCACAAGAACTAGAAAGCTTCAGATTGTATGATCTATTTAAACATAGATATATAAAACTCTTGATGTCTGAATTAAACACTAGAACAAAAATTATGTTCACTATTCAGATAACATGAAATGAGGTAAGATTTCTTACATTTTTTATGCTATAATTTTTGCTGCAGAACAAAATATTTATAGCACGGTTCTTCCTTGATAATAGTGTAGTCTAAAGGAAAAACAAACAAATAAAGAAACACACACCCCTAACAGTAATTACCAAGTAAAAATTTTTTAAAAAAATGAATATACGCATGTACAACAAGCAAAGAAATCATACTGGGAAATCACATCATCCATAGAAATATGAAAATGCTCCAAGTTTCTCTCAATTCTAATTTTCCTATTTTTTCAAAATATCACTTCTTAAATATCAGGATGAATATACATAGCATATGCATATTCATGTATACATATGTGTGCGTGTGTGTACATGTATCCAGTCAGCTTTGTATGAGATAAAATTGCATAATTTAAATTTTTAAAATTAATCCATTTTCATTAATACTGAACCTTACCTTCACTTTCCTGTTTGTTCTTTTTGGCCCATATTTTTCTCCTGCCCTCATATTTGTGCTTACTACCTTTCTGTAGTGATGCTCTTCACATGCTGATGTTCATCTTCTTCTCTGATTCATTTCAGAGAAAAGCATTTGCACTTTTGCTCCCCCAAAGTTCATTAAATCTTACAGGGCTTGAGAGGTCCAAACAACAACTAACAACTGGATTTTTTTTTCCATTAGACACCTGCAAGTAAGGACTGACATAAACAGCACATTATGTTTATTTAATATGTCTCAGAATATATAAGCTCTCTGTTACTAGTTCATGAAATCTTAAACATGATAGCAGATTTTCTCTGTATGTTTTACAAATCTCCCAGATGGCTGCAATTGAAAGCACACAGATCAACGTAATTAATGTTTTAATGTTCAATATTTATAATTTCACTATTTTGTTAATTTGACAGCATTTGATTTGAATTAAACCCCTACTTTATTTTTTAAACGTGACAGAGGACAAACTCCCTCATCTTTTCTCTTCCTCTCTTCTTCCCTTCCTTCAAAATTAATAACTAAAATTCCTTAATATATTTATATATAAGGGAAAAGAAATAATTAATTTTAAAAAATGCTTAAATATAAATTATTAGTGTCTGAGCAAACACAAGAGTAATTAAAAATTTAAACTGNAAAAAAAAAAAATTAAGGAAAGCCAGGAGTGGACTAACATAGCTCTTTGTAACTGCATGTGCAGTGGTTACAGAGATAGGAAGTTGTGGGCTGCTGAGTACTTAATGCTACTCCTTGCACTAACAACGTTTTCGTAGAGTGTCTGGGGTGTTTTCACTTGTGAAGACATAAAATACAAAAATCTTAAAAAGAACATAACTTAAAGATTTTGCAGTGGAGCAGAAATAGACCTTCACCAGGGTGTAAGAGAGAAAAGAAAAAAAAAAAAAGGAAAAAAAAAAGATTTTAACCTCCCGTCTGTGGGCATTTCAATTATGCAAGGTGAAGCCAACTGCTATTTTGTACCAGATCTGAATAAGAAATGCTAATATAGAATAACTTCATATTCCTTCAATAGCTCTCTAAAACCTCAGTCAAAAAATTATGTGGATTACTGACCTTCACTGTTAAAACTAACTATAATTGCTTTCACTCTGTCTTGATAAAAAGATTTTATATGTTAACTTGTTCACTACCAACATGAACTGGAGATACAGGTAAAATGTGGCAATTGTTAATGCTGTTTATATGTCATGCTTTACCTATTTTTTTTTTTTTTAATAAATCCACTACTAACCACATATTTTAAGTAGATTTCTTAGAGAAATGGAAATTCCTATCAACCAATTTTACATAATTTTGCAGTGAAGCAGAGAACTTAAACCACTGATTTTCTTCTTTCATGGCTGACTAAAGACCACCCAGCTGAACATAGACTACATAATGAATTCCACCTATTGGACACTGAAGTTCCCAAAAGGAAACATGGTTGCTTTATATCTCAGAGGACAGCAGGGTACCCAACTATCAATGAAAATGTTCTTGGAGAGCAGACTTCATTTGTTTTATGGCTTGTGGAGCCTAGTTATTTAGAGTGAGTGTTAACTCATCCTTGGTCTTAAAAGAAATTTTTTGAATTTTGAAAAGGAGTAAGAAAATCTGGACGCAGTTATAGAGAGATAAGTAACAGGTCCACACTCCAAAGGCAATACATCCAGACATTTTTTTCTTTAGTTAACTTTCAGATGCTCAGCAAGGCTGCTTGTAGAGCTGGTGTAGGTCATTTGTTACGATCTTTGACATTATATTGATAGTTATCAAGTAACTCATGGTATCCTGGGGACTCTCCAGTGATCTTGGTAACAAAAAAGAAAAGTCAGCAAACTTCAGATTAACATCAGGGAGGGGAGAGATCATTTTGTGTGCTTCGCTACAGTACTCTACAATTAACCTAACAATTATAGGATGAAAATTCTTGTCTATATTTAGGTCTGGTACTTATGTAAGCAGAAAGCATTTAAACTCCTGAGAAGTCTGAATAATTAAGCAAGTTTTTATTTGCAAAAGAGGAAAAAAAAAAGAATGTAGGATAGTACTCATGATGGGTTTTTTTTGTTTGGTTGGGTTTTTCTGGTTCCTTTTTATTTTTCTTTTTTTTACGCATTGACCTGTTTAATGAAATTAAGTATAAAGTGTTTTTTAATCATGAAGCATTCTTTTGTAACTTTTAGGTCTGGACATTGTTAATTCCAAACACTGTGATATACTTGCAAAGCTGGATTCTGCCAACACTTTGGCCTTTCGGATGGTATTAGGGCTGAGGTGATGAAAGTGCAATGTTCAGACAATGAAAAGATGTTGAGATGTCAGGATATGTCAGTCTGTTCACTAGAACAGAATACACAAACTAGACATAATGTGGCAGTAAAATGTCCATCCCTAATTATTTTCTCCAAGGCTAGTTTTACAACATCTGCCCTTGATCTTGCTGTAGAAGAAAGCAAAAAAAAGTTTTTAGAGATAATAGCTTTTTCATTAAACTTTGCCTGCTCCCACATGCACTTGAGGATCTTGGTTTACTTCGAAACTTCTAAGGAATGAGGTTACTTGGGAAGAAATACAGATTTTTCTCGGAATTACTCTATTATATGAGAGAGAGAGAGAGAGAGAGAGAGAGGAAAAAAAACTTATATTAGAAGGCTCCAAAGACATATGTAATAGAGGAATTTAATTCTACTCAGTGAGAAAACTATTTTCTATTAAGGTCAAGGATTTTGTCAAGTTTCTCATATCTACTTATGACCACTGATGAATCAGAGACCAGTGATAACAGCAATAAACAGGAAAATTGAAAGATTCAGGTAAATCAGCCTCAGATTACCAGGAGCATGATAAACATATGTCATACCTGTACAGGAGACAGGTCTCAGGTGATTTGGTATTCTGAATTCAGAAAACATATGACATTATTTAAATACCCAGGTGAAGGTAACTGAAGAGCTAGAGCTGAAAGTCTAAAATGTGTTCGTCTACTGACGATTGGAATCTGAGAAATCTGAAACATAGAGTTGCTCTAATAGTCCACTCAGTCCCTAAGGAGCCTGAATGACACACCTGTGCCTTTATGGCTTCACCTTGTTCTCCGCAACATCATCAGATGCAGATATTCAAACCCTGGTCAAAATGAACATTCAGAAAATAAACCTGAACATTTATAAGCAACAACCATGAGGAAATTGTGAGAACAGTTATGTCCATCCTATTGTTTCTCATTTCTACTCTCCAAATGATGTTTGCCTGGAATTTATTTGAAGTGCTGTGAGGGTATATAAGCAAAATGGTTCATGCCTGAAACTAAGAATTTTATGGCACTCTTTGTGCGTTAACTCTGTATGGACTTTTCTTTTCTGAAAGCTTGAAAGACATGAATTTGAACAGATGTTTGTGGTGAAATCTAGGCTGAGGCTAGGACATGATACAGGTAATAGGAATCCTTGTAATCCTTAGCAGCCTTCTAACTCCAGAAGAAAAATATTTAAGGGTATCAGAGAAAGGAGGAATTAATATGGATAAAAGAGTATTGCAAGGAGCAAACTTGTACATTAAAAAAAAAAAAAAAATCAACTATAACTTCAAACTATATTTTTTCTACATACACTGGATTCCAAGGGTGGTTTATCATACAATACCTGATCAAAATTATATTGTTACTAATGCACAGGTCTCTATTGCACTGGCACATAAAATGCATTTATAAAAAAAAAAATGATAAGGAACAAAAATAAAACCATAAATATGTGGTAAATGTTTCATGAAATACTGACTATATGAAGAAAAAAATCTCTAACATTTTTATTTTCATTGGTTTATGATATTTATCTTTCTTAAGGTTTTTATTTGAATATCTTTCCTTTTGCTGACCTTTGAGAGAAAAATTATCTAAGAACACTTTAGCACAAGTGAAGATTCCCATTCTTTCTGCTTAGCTACTCATAGGAATGAAATGACAGTTAACCAATGAACCAGACTTGCAGAAATTTGCTTTGTGCAAACATATAAGTGCTTAGCTATTTAATATTTGGGATTCAAAATAGCAATATTGATGAGAATTTAGGTTTTCCATGTTTGTCTTGTCATAATGCCTTTTCAGAGTAAGTAAGCATCCTAACCAGTGAACCGACATATTTTCTCTGTCTTCAATAAGCTGACGGTTGAAAACGTGGAGAAAAGATCTTGGGCTGTCATGCCATTTTTACTAACATACACAAGATGCAACAGCTGTATCTGGAAGCAATACTTGCAGTTTTTATTTTTAGTTTCCTGACTATTGGCAACAACAGCCCCAGAATCAGTTACCTATTTATGACAAGTTCCATAGTATTATTTTTATTGTTGCAGAAAACAAAAATCCTTGACAAAAATGCCACAGGTTTAGTTAATTCAATTTAATTTCCTGTATAAGATAATTCTAATATGTGTGGATGAACCATCGACAGATTTCAAATGGTATTCAAATATCCCTTTATACAACAAGAAGAAATTAATAATCTGGAAGTAGTTTACAAAACTGTTAATGTCAATGGTAAGGCTTCTTATGAGTTCAAAAACATTGGAGGAGAATTTATATTATGTCAATCATGCACTTGCTTAATATCTTGGTTTAGATTTTGATATAATATTTTTCATATTTCTTTTCTTCTGGATATCATAGAAGTATATAAAAGTAATGTTTATTTCCTTTCACTCTGTCTATTTAAAGCCACATTAAGGGCCATATGTAGATCCATTGTGTAGCTGGTGACGATGAAGAATGAAATACAGTAAAGGCTGAATTTCACTTTGAGGTTTTCTATAAATAAACAAAGTCTACAATTGCACAAATCATGCTCTTTTATAATGTCTTTTGTATTGAAAGATGTTTAGTGTCCCAGCTTGGGGCATCAGCAGGAAGATCTGTTCAACTTTCAGAGACCCTTTGTTTGTCAAGGCTTTTCTTGCAGTGCATGCTTTTCTCCAAACTTTTTGGAGAGGTTTTTTCTCTGTGTGATGTCATTACCAGAAGAGCAGTTAAATCTGTGATTATAATTTTCTTCTTCCTTTTTTGGTTTTTAAATTTTACCTCTCATAGCTGATATTATATTCACTATGGCACATGAATAAATTATCTTAAGTAAATTTTTTTGCATTCAGGACATCTTAGAGTTCAGAATTTTTTTTTTTTCCCCTTTTTAAATTAGGGAGTTTTTTTATTGTCTTCTTCCCCCTTATCTCAACTGGTAGTTGCTACTAATCCAATTTTTTGTACTTTCCCAAAAATCAGTAAAAATTCTGCAATGCATTCCCCTATCATTTATACCCCATGTGGCCATGGTGGTCTTCTACTGCAAGCTGGACTACATCTAGGAGAATTACAAATGTCCAGCTCTCATCTAAAAAGTCATCTGGAAGAGAAACATGAACATATTAACACTTAGTGAAAGGTAATAAATGTTCTTTTGGAAGGAATACAGTCTTACTCCTTATTGATTTGTAGTGTTAAAGAGAAACAAGTTGTCCTGGTTTGAAGGACAGGTCTCTGCTAGGGAAGGCAGGAGCCTCCCTCGGAATGAAGAATGTGAACCCCTCCCCTCCGAATTATTGTAATTTTGAAATTAAGGGGGTCTCAGGCAAAGATATGGGAGTAGGAATAACAGTTCTTTACTAGGATTTATAACAGAGCAAACAAACAACAACTTTTATGGCACTAACAACAAACAGAACCAAGAACCCGGTCCCGACCTCCTGGCCTGAAGGCACTTTCCCCCCTCAGTGCAGTGATGGTCACAGCCGGCAGGGAGCACTTGCTATGGTGGTTCAGTCAGCAGGGGAAAACAAAACGGAAGAGAGGTTTTGCTTCACAAACCTCCTTGGAGCAGTCGATTCCAGTGCCCCAGCAGGATTCTTGGAAAGCAGCAAACTGGGACGGCAGGACGTCTCGGCAGGCGGGGGAGCGGGGCTGCAGCGCAGTGAAACCCAGAGCAGTGCCGAAGGAGCGGTGGGGGCGGGGGGCAGCAGCCGCCCGGCTCCTAGCCCAGCGAGGAGAGGCGAGCTCAGGGATTCCGGGCACCCGAGCAGATGGCAACAGGTTCAGTGGCTGCTCTCACAAGCAGAGGCTCACCCAAGAGGCAGAAGAAAACAGCTCCAAGCCAGGGCTCCAGCAGCAGCAGCGAAAAAAAAATTCTCTCTCGCAGAGCTGTCTCTTCCCGTGTCCTCCTCCGAAAGCCAGTCCCGCTCCGCCCCTGCCCTCTCCTTTTACCCGTCCCCAATTCTCGAGATATTCCTCCACCCCCCGCCCCCTTCGAGAGAAAAAACTCCCCGACAGAACAGTAAACATAGATGGGCCTTTTCTTTAGGCCTAGGTATAGCCTTTGTTTTTCTTAAGTACTCAGTAATTAAGGCTATTTAGCAACTGAATGGAAAAAAATTCTATACTGTTAAAAGGAAACAAAAGGAAAGACAACCCAACCCCCAACACAAGTAAAGAGAGATTGAGAGTCATTTAGGTGTTTTTTACATGCAGGAACTATAACTTAGGACATAGTCCAGATAAATCTGTGAATGTAATAGCCTTGCAACCAATATTCTACTGTCTTCTGAAAAGGTCAGTGGAACATGTGCTGTGCCATGAAGGACAAATAAGATGGGAAAGATGTGTAGCATCTGTAGAAGCTATGCAATAAAAGCACTACAGCAATAATCATTCTTTTGTATAACCTCTCAAAGAAATACACTTGACAAATCTGTGGCAACATGTGACTCTGAACAAACCAGGTTTCACATGTGAAAGCTGTGTGCTGTTTAAGCAAAGTAATCTTTTAGTGACTCAGAAGAGTGATTCTAAAGATACAGGTACACAATGCATGCATTGAGGCACATTTATGATTATCAATTTTGTTATACTTAAGGAAAATTCCTAAACAAATTTTAGTGATTAAGAAATGAAGCATTATCTAGAAAATAGTTCTTCAGTTCTTGGTAGATGGTGCTCAAATGTGTATTTTTTTCTGCATGCGATATAATTGAATGCATAATTTTGTAAGTTTTTTTTTAAAGTAGAAATAAACATTCTGGTCTGCCTACTGTACCAGAAATCCTAAGCTCCAATTAATGTAAAGAGGTCCATTTCTTCTCCTAGTACACAGAAAAATAAAAACAATTCTAAAGCTAATCAATTAGCTGTGACTAGGTATCTTTAAGTAGTGAAGCTTTGGCAAGAGGAACACATTTTCATATAT
The DNA here is from genome assembly GCA_013390045.1 of Picathartes gymnocephalus. Taxonomy (NCBI): domain Eukaryota; kingdom Metazoa; phylum Chordata; class Aves; order Passeriformes; family Picathartidae; genus Picathartes; species Picathartes gymnocephalus. Next base: position 19,198 of record WEKY01036153.1, read on the forward strand.
ACTTAGCAGTAGGACCTCTTTCCTCACATAGTAAGTTCCTAAGAACTTATCTGTAATTGTTGTTTATCTGGATCTCTGAATTTGATAATTTGACTCAGGAAAAAAAAAAATCGTCTTTTTTTTGTTTTTATAAGAAAATAATAATAATTGTGTCTAAGATTAGTATGATGAAACATAAAAATCTTAACATGGATGTTCCAGTTAAGTAGGATAAAGTGTTCATTCTCATACTAAGCTTATTTTCCATTCTCTCTGTTAAAGGGGCATGAAAGAGTAAGCACTGATCCATGACTTACAGTGTTAACCAACACGTAAAACTAAGTTCTGCTCTAAATTGCCTATATTGTCAGCAGAGAGGGGTAGATATATTTTTAAGCTTCCAAAAGGAAAAGGCTCTGATAAATTTCGGTAAGATAGTCAGATGAATATGATCCTCCCCATGATATCTTCTTCAATGTGCCCATTGATTAGATTGTGAAGTTCAAGAAAACTTTTAAAAGCAATATAATTTCAAAAGACAGCTGCAGTTTTCATGCATGATAGATGTTTAAATTAGATTGGATCTCACTTCCACTTTCTATTTTATAAACTTATTTTTCATTCTTTTCACCTTACATTATACATAGTAAGATATTTTAATATTTTCACACTATCTAACCAATTCCTAGGGAAACTAATATTATCACAGCTGTGGAACACAGATATAACTTTCTGTAGAAAAGATATTTAGCTCATTATCCAGTTGAAAGATAAAACTCAGTTACACTGCAAATTAAAATTTGAAGCCTAAATTTATATTTTTCAGTTTAGGAGTCAATTAAAAAAAAAAACAAAACAAAACAAAACAAAAACCAAGCTTTAAAAAACTTGTATATTTCTACTGTCTTTAAGCTCTGCAACATGTTAAAATTAAAACAAAACAAAACAAAACAAAACCCCAATACTATGAAAGTTACAGATAAATTCTCATAAAAATAATATCTCTTTTTAGCCTATTTTTTTTCTGATGTATACTAGAATATTGAGTTGGAAGGGACCCACAGGGATCCTTGGGCCCAGCTTTTAAGTGAATGTCCTCCCCATTCAGGAGCAGGGATTGAGCCCACAACCTCAGCTGGGCTGAGCTAATCAGCTGGGATACATTTAAATGTACTGCCATTTAAAAATTTTGGCAGTTTTGAAAAGATGTTGACTACATAGTTCTTTTACAATATCAGTTGCCTATGTTTTGGTAGCCAAAGAGACGAATGGAATATTATAAAATATTATGGAATAAAAAGTGAGCAAAATAAAGAGCATTATTATGCAAATAAATAAATGAATCATCTCTATCTTGGTTACATATGATTTCAGCCACTTCATCTATAAAGCAGAAAATATTAATAACAATAATAAGAAAAAACTCAAAAAACCAATAAACTAAAACAAAAAAAATGTGAAGAAACAACAACGATTCGATGAGTATTCTTGAAATGAAATGGATCCTTCAATTTAAATAAAAGAAGTCTGAGGCATACAGGATAAACACCTACATAATCAGGAATTTGACATAGACAGTGAACCACAAATCAGACTGTGTTATGTCACACAGTGCAAGAACTCGAGAGTATCACATGATAGGAGCTTAAAATATGTGAATCACTTTTCTTGCATGATTTGCTTCTGGTACATTTGCCAGCGATATTGCTGACAATAACAGTGTGAATCTCTGAACAAAAAAGTAAAAAAAAAAAACTAAAAAAACCATGAAAGTTATGACAGCCAGGAGTTTTATATCATCATATAGATGATAAAAGCAATTCTAAAAAATCATGTGATTCAGAATGTCTCTGAACCATTTACTTGGAGGCAAAAAAACCCCCAAACAACCAAAATTATTTTTCTTGGTTTACTCCTCCCTAACGATGCTATATGGCCTCCATCAAGATTTACTCTGAGCTGATTCTTAAACTAAGACCATATATAAATACTCCTGAATATTTTCTTCCATGCTGTTATGATCCGATACTATTAAGGTTCTTAGAAATGCCCCTGCCTGAATTAAGTTGCAAATGAGACCTTATGCCAGTGACAGTAGTATGGGGTTTATTTGATAGTGTTTGATAGTAAATAAGAGAGAGAAAGAGAAAATAGGTGGGGGGGACAGAAAGAGAGAGACAGGGACAGAATAAGGAAAATATCACCACTCCATGGATCCCCACGATGCTCTCTTGATCCTCTCCAGCTGCTCTTCTTGGTGGTGAAGGTCCCCCCAGGAAGCACAGAATGCCCTGGGTTAATGTCCCCCCAGGCCAGGCGGTGCTGTCCAGGCCTGTCCCTGGAGTTTGCCATTGTCTTTTGCAGCAGACTCTGGATCTGTTGCATCACCTGCAGCCCTGTGGTTCAGGGCCTCTGGGGAACACTTTGGGGGGTCTTTGATGGGTTGTGACTCCCCCTCAGCTGCCTCTCAGGTGACAGTCCCGTGGATGGGGCCTGTGGGGCTGGGGGGTTTCACAGCTGGGCCGGTTTGTGTAATCGGAGGATGGGTGTTCATTGCCTCTGAGCAGAGGTTCTGCCACGCACCCGAAACCTCCTCCTGCCCCCTCGGTTGCGGGGCAGTCTGTGTAACCCTGGCTGCTGGGAGCTGTGCTCTCCCCCACCCCACACTCAGCAGAGGATGATCCCCAGCGCAGCTGGTGGCTTTGGCCTTTTGGTGGATGAAAACCTTTCCCTCTGCCTGAGATGACTGAACAATGGGTTTCCCGTTATCTAATCAGCAGTTTGACTTTCAGTCCAAAGTCCCAGTCAGGTATCCTCAGGGAGGCTTCTTTGGTTGTAGCTTCTTTATATAGTTTTTGTTAAAATGAGCAAAACTTTATATCAATGTTTGAGACATGAACTATTTCAGTCTCTGACACATGCAACGGTGACCATGGTTTCTGAACTAGTATGTTAATGCTACTTAGTACAGATAAGCATTAAAGGTGACCACTACTCATCCTTATCTGAAGAGAAATGTACTACACATCATCCTTTCCTTTAAGAAGTACAGCAATTCATAGTATAAGAGTTTTCCTGCGGGGCTCTTCATCTGGTTGTTTTTATTACCAAGCAGTAAATGATGACTGTCTCCTCTCTCCTCCACCATGGAAAGTTGCAAGATTGTACCTGCCCTTCTGGAGGACTAGAAAGAACTTTATTTCATATTTTACATAAACATTTTTCATCTGATCTCTCTTTATGCCAGGCAACAATTCTCATGCCTAATAAATCTTAGGAGCAACACACAAACAAATGACTGCTCCTGTTAATAAGTTTTTAATTGTACTGTGTTTTGTCCTCTGAACATTTTTTCTATATATTTATGGAAGCTATTGCTATTCAGTTTCTTTTTCTGTTTCTTTTTAGTGGCTTCTAAACGCTTAAAAATTTTATTTGTACAGAATTGCAGATTACAAGTTCTCTCACTTATTCCTTCTCTTACACAATAAAAGAATATCCAAAAGACTGCTCTCACTTTGATTCTGTAAATGTGTAACATCCTCACAGTGTGAACTAACATGTTTTCTGCTCTCAGCAGTTTCAAAGAACAATATTTCTGCCTACCTCCATGACACCTTATTTTTGTTTTCTGTTTTATTTCCAATTGTTTACTTGCATTTTTTTCCTCATTGAAAAAGAAATGCTAGTTTTCAATATACAGTGATTTGACTGAACAGACCTTTGAGCAGAATGTTTCAGTCCTTATTCTGTCTCATTGAACTATGTACATCTCTGTTTTTCTACAGGGTTACAGGATTATGTTTTCTCGGCTATAATTCTGAAAATTATAGCTAATAAAGCTATAAAGCTAATATGTAGAGTATAAAGATTATCACATTTATTTCATTGTTATATATCTGGTCTATTTAGTGGAAAATAATGTTTGCTGAGACCATTTGACCTGTTGTAATGGGAACGTTCCTCACTATATTACTTAACTAGGAATTCTAACAGATGATGAAAAATCTAAGCAAAACAAAGTGCATACAAATGTTATTCATTATTACTGGGATTTTTTAAATGTTTTTATTATATCTATTAATTCTTCTCATTAATTCTAGGTTTTTTTTCTTTTTCTTTTCTGTTTATTCTTCCAGATAGAATAAGAACTGTTCCCTTTTCCAAGTTATTCTTGAAATTCATAGAAACATAGAATATCCTGGGTTGGAAAGGATCCACAAGGGTCATTGAGCCCAACTCCTAGTCTTGCAGAGCGCATCCTAAGAATCACACCATATGCCTGAGAGCATTGTCCAAATGCATCTTGAACTCTGCCAGGCTGGGACCACTCCCTCTCTGGGAGCCTATTCCACTGCCCAACCACCCTCTGAGTGAAGAACCTTTCCCAAGGTTCCTAAGACACTGTGGTTAGGTTTGACCTTACCCTAGCTTTGTTCAATTTAAAGTGAAGCATCTAGTTTAAATTATTTCAAAAGGTTCCTTCCAAAATCAGTGAAGTTGGATTGCCTGGACAATCTCATGGCTTAGGATATGTTCGATTTCCCAGTTGAGTCATCTCTCTCTCTCCAGTAGGTTTTTTTTTATTATTATTATTTTCCCTGTTGATTGAAAGAAAATACTGTCTCAGAAGTATTACATGCTTAGGTCGAATAGCCCAGCAGTGAAAAAGTCCAGGTAGCATAGCTCTAGAGTAATTGTGGTACTCAACCAGGATAGTTGTTTTACAGGCTCAGTCAGAGCTGAATGATTTAAAATGGTTCCTTTAATTTCTGGCTAATCTGTGGTATTGCATCTGCAGGTTTGGGTTTTTTTCTTTTTTTTTTTTTATGTGTGTGTGTGTGTCCAGAATAATAACTGTAGTTTTACGTTATCAGAGTTTATAATGAAATCATAAGGAAACCATAAGTGTTGCCAGTTTTCTCAAAGAAAGAAGATTTTCTTTCTTATTTTCATTGGCTTCCTAGTAATAAGGTAAGACTCCACTAAACAGCTTTTGTAGAAGCCATAGATTATTTCTGGCTTTCCACATACTAACAAATTATCATGCAGCACAAGCCATATTGAAGGGCTAAAGCCAGAACAGAATAGGAAGATGAAGCAAAGAAGTTAGTCATTTGTGACCTGAACACAGTGATCTGGGTCAAAATAGTACAGAGACTATAGGCAGTTACAAAAAATAAAATATCTTAAATAAATCTTAAATTATGAAATAGCTTCACAAGCATGAACACCAAAAAAAGAAAAAAAAAAGTTCTGCACAGAAAGACTAAACTCCTACTCAAGACTTCCATGATTTCTCTTGAGGAAACTACTTGCTTGTTTGCCATGTCCTACTGGAGTGAGAAGCACCATTGTAGGATAGCCAAGGGCAAGGCTCTGGGTAACAGGAACAATTTGAGCAACACCAGGGACCTCCCCTAAGTTTTGATGAGGGGCCAAAAGTTTGGATGTGCTCTTTTTCTTTGCCCTTGATTCTTTACAAGCATTTGTACCTCGATCTCATTGGTCATGCCTTCTCCACTATCTTGCCTTCATTTCTGTTTCCACAATGCTAATGTTGTAGATAACTGAAGTCTTCATTACTCACAGAATTATCCTGATGTCTTCTATGATATTTCCTTCGCTGCATATTTTAATGTAAAGCAAATTGCACAGGGTTATCTAAAAAGGAGAAACCTCACAATCTATGATAAGGGGCTGAAAGAGGCCCACCTCAAGTGTATGCACAGAAATTAGGAAAGGTCTATAGGACAGCTTAACAAGGGAAGCTTCTCATATCTTCTCTGGGAAATCAGCACAAGAGGAATGCCTATATTTTAATGCATGCAGACAGAGAATGAAGAGGAAGAACTAGACGTCTGCCAGCAGCTGAAGAGCTATGATCTCACTTGGATGACAGAAACAAGGTCAGATAGCTCACACAACTGAAGGGCTGCAGTGGACAGGACAGTCTGGGATGGTGAAGTGGGGGAGCTGCCATTTGTGTGAGAGAGCAGCAGGAGTGCATGGAGCTCTGTCTCAGGTCACATGAAGAGCCAGGTGAGAGCTTGTGGTACAGGATTACTGGAAAGTCCAGCATGGGTGATAATGTACTGTGTCTGCTGTGGGTCACATAAGGAAGAAGCAGCAGAAACCATACTCAGACATTGTAAGAAACCTCAAGTTCGCAGACACTGGTGCTCACAAGTGACTTTAGCACATCCATATCTGCCAGAAGAGCAGCACAGTAGGGCATGAGCAACCCAGAAGATTTATGGAATGCATTGATGACAGCTTCCTGGCACAGACAATTGAGAAGACAATGATGGGTGATCTCTTGTAAAAGTGACACAAATAAGCAAGGAAGAACTGGTTGGGGTCAGCCTGTGAGACGGAGTTCAGGTTCCTGAGAGGAGAAAGCAAGCCAACTAGTAGACTCCCACCCCTGGCCTTGTGGAGATAATATTTTGGCCTCTTCAGAGATATGCTTGGAAGAATCCCAGATAAGAGGGCTCTGGAGAGAAGAGTCTTCTACAAGAGCTGATTCATTTTCAAAGACTGGCCTTTCCAAGTTCAGCCCAATGCGCAGGATATCAAGCACACATGGGAGGAAACTCACATGAATGAAAAAGCGTCTTCTGACACAATTCAGACATTGAATGTATATATACAAGGAGTGCCTTCTAGGTATTCCTGTGAAACTACTTTTGATTTCTTCAGTTTTAATAGAAATGGTAGCATGACTGAAGAAAATTCCAGAAATCATTGATGACTGGATGAGTGAGTCAGTGAGTCAGTGAGTGAGTAGAATGACACTACAGATTTATGGTCCATTCTTTTTATGGTAACCAGAGAGTGAAGGACAGTATTTGACAATACAGTAGAGTGACATCTTCTGAGGCAGTCTAGAACCCTCTATAGGTCAGAATCAAATATATGTAGTTCTCACTATAAAAACTTTTAAAATAAACACCTTATAGCTACAATGCTCCAGAAATTACTGTAATGGGTGTAACTGGGTACCTTCACACCATTAGAATGAGAAGAAGGTTTCAAGAAGGTTCATAGGCCACAGAACAGACTTGCTTGAAGAAAAGAGGACTCAGTCTCAATCTTTGATCATAGGCACATCCTCATCTGTGTTGAATTAATGGCACAATCACATGCATCAAAACTCTAACATTCAGCATTTCAACAAAGTGAAATCAAGTGGACTTCCCTGCTGCATTTAATAAAGACTGTTGAATTCATAGCTGTGCTAAAATGTAACTTGTAGAATACCTTTACGAATATTAGGAAAAAATCTGCTTAGTGTGTCAGCATGATTTGTTACCATTTAAGAACAGCAATCTAATGTGCATACATATACATGCATGAAATTAAAGTGTTATTTAAATGAGTGATGAACAATACAGAAATCATTTGTTTGTCATCAATTATTTAATTCAGCAATTAAACAATTACTCCAAAACTGATAAGCAGGTACGGAGTTGCCAAAAAAAATCAATGACTGTCAAAACTTTAATTTTCTAGTCAGGAAATTAACTTCAATACTTCTACTTGCTTCTCTGCATGTCTTCCCCTACTGTCTGAAAGGCCTGTTTCAGTACAAATCACTGTTTGTATTTTGTTCAATGTGTGATGAATACCAATGAGGTTTTGAAAAGATTTGAAATGTTTGTTTACAGTTTCCTCCAAAGGCAGATATTCTTTTCAGGAACTTCGCCTAATTAGTTCTTTTAGATCCACCTTTTTAGCTTAACCAACAAGATAATCCTACTCTGCTGGATATAGAACTACGTATTATTTACTTTTTACACATATAAATATAGAACTTTTCTTGCAAAATAACCACAGCAAACAGCTCCTGTCCATTTCTTTTGGTTTGGTTTGGTTTGGTTTGGTTTGGTTTGGTTTGGTTTGGTTTGGTTTGGTTTGGTTTGATCTGCTTTGTTTTGGGGTTGGAATGGAAAATATCCCTATCTTGTACTCAATATGTATAATTAGCTCTCTAGTGTCCTTTGTCTCTTTCCTCTTTAGACCTTCTATATCTTTTGAGACTTAATTATTTCTTAAGGTGGGTTTATATGATATGATGCTGACATCTAAGGTTCCAAATAGATAATAAAAAGAAATAAGCATTTCAAAAGTGGAATTCATCTGTCTTCTTTTACAAATGTGATCTAAACATCTATGCTTGTTCATAGAAATTCCAGTGTAGACAGCTGAGGGTTACCAGCAATGACATTCAAAAGTTCCCAAGGATTAGGGATATTCTGTCCAGCATATCCTTGTGCTCCCTAAGTTGTTTATTTTCTTGCTGCTCTTGACAGTTATTCTTCTGCCTTCTGCCTGATTTTGTTCTCTTGTACCTACCTTACGTTTTTCTCTTAGTCTTGCAAATTCTGTTACTTGGACCACTGTTGTCATATTTTCCTGTTTATTCTGAATGCAGCTACACATATCTTTGCACTTCTGGTGTTCACATGGCTCACATGCACATAATCTTATATGTGGCTCTACCATAATATTATAAGATGTTAATATACTGATTTTGATCACACTGTCAGTAGAATATATTGTTTTTGAAGTAAATGCATTCTATCCTGTTTATTGTAATTATAATTTATATGTATAATAAGCCTCTGTTTTTGCTATATACTATGCGTTTTCCTTCATTCTCTCAGGATTTTAAACTCTGCATTCTCATGGTCACTGCTGTTAAAACTGCTCTTGACCTTTACACACTCATCAGTATTTCATGGTTTGTGACTAAAAGTTGAAACCATTGTTCCATACGACTCATCAATCATATGCATCAAAAAACTGTCTGCAAAATATTCCAGAAATCTCTTACATTGTTTGTACACAGCCCTTTGCACAGATAGAAGAGAACTGCAATTGTTAGATTTTCTTCCAGTTATTTAAAGAGGATTCCATCTAACTTCCTTATCAGGCTTTTTGCAACAGATTCCTCAACTCATTAGCACTCATTCTGGTCTACCCTCTTATCCTCAAGCAGTTCATTCCCATTTCCAATTTTTCTTCACTGCAAACAATAAAGGTGCATTGAGCATAAGCCCTCCTCCTCAAAATTTTCACCTATCTTCCTGAAAATTTTGCACTCAGACCCTAAGGCTCCACCCATGCAATTTGCTCCACCACCTCCCTGAAATCCGAATGAGGTCAATGCTCTGCAGCCTTTTAGCTTCTCCTGTTCGTTTTCCACGCTGAATGGGATAGGGTGCAGGTATGGACCCAGACATGCTGCTTTCACAGGAAAAGTGAAGGAACCTTCCCCATCATTCAGAGCTCCAGACAGTTCTTTACTGTCCCTCCATGTCTTTGCTTTTTTTCAGATGATGACAACCCTTTCCTGTTGTACCTATTTCAGCCTTTCATCCCATTTTTTCAGATAGATCCTGTCCCTCATAGTCAGTCCTCTTTCCTCAAAGAGACTCCCATGATCATAATACACAAAACTCTGTCTGGGACACAGTCACCTGACCAAGTGCTGATATGCTGGTGCATCCACTTCAAATGTTTCTAGTCTTCTCCACTATGGGCCTCTCCTTATTCTTATCCCATAATGAGTTCTATAACCCCATAGGAAATAACCCCTTTGATCTGTAAAGTGTTTTGGAGAGAACTTGTTTAGTTGACCACTGCCAGGGTGTCTCACTCTGGTAATAAAGGTCTCACCATTTTCCTCAAAGGCCCTGGGAGCAGCCAGCTTCCTTTCCACTGATGATGTGTCTCACATTCCCCTGTTCACCCTGTGCTATGTGTTTTGGGTGGTTATCCTTCATCCACAGAGCCCAGTTGTCACCACCTTCATTCCAAGAGTCTTGAGGAGGGATTCTGGTCCCCTGTGCACTCTGGCTGCACTGTCTGCTGAGAAAAGTGCTGTACTTGGGTTAAGAGCCTTAGCTTGCCATGGAGGTGTATGGTCCAGTATGGATATATAGTGTAGTATACTGCACACATTATTGCCAAACTGTTCCTGAAAGAGAATAACATCCCAGGGAAAATGTTCTTGATACATAGATAGCCTGGTGGAAAAAGGAACAGTTTTCTTTAATATGAGTATTTTTTCTGAAGGACTTGCTTAAATTCATGTTTCTCAGACTATTTATTGAGCAGATTGTTGCAGTTTATATTAAAAAAACTCATTTAAAATAAAAGTTATTTAATGCACATAGAAGATCTTTCTATCTCTCATTCATCTTTCTGAGTGAAAATTAGCATAACTCTAACACAAACCCAACAAAAAATATTTTACTGAAACTAATATGATGTGTCGTGCATACATAATTATGATTTTCAGCTTTAGAAAGCAGTTTAATATACAGTGCAAATCAGTTTTTCTTTCACAGACATGAAAACTTTTTGCAGTAAATGAAAAGAGATTTTCATGCTCCATCAATAAGCTTAATAGAGCAGATATATAGGACATATAGTAGAGTATTTTTCTTTGGAAATATTTATGAGAATCTGTTGATTGAACAACAAAAACTATACATAGAAGTAGACATATTGGTCTGCGTTTTTTTTAAGGATTTGAACATTTATTAGGTGTAAATCCAGATAGATCAGATTGCCAAGAACAAATATGATCAGATAGAGTTAGTCCCTCAGTTTGCCTCAGAAAACATGGTCGTAATTTGCTTTCAGCTTTAGATAATAATCATTCTGAAGATTCTATTGGCTACATGCAGTGTCAACAATAGTCTTGTGTATATTACACACATGATTTAAGTTGAAGGCCATTCACCACAGTCCTCTCCCTGAAAGACTTAAAGACATTAGGTTTACCTTTCACAGTATAAATCAGAAACTGGCAGAGGAAATCAAGATTCTAAAACTATTGCTCCCTGCCACCCACCTCAATAAGAATGGTTTTGTCATGGCTGAAGCCACAATCCAATTTGCATTACCGCTGTCACTCTTACATACCTAGCAGTGTCAAGAGGGTAAGGGATGGGGGACAAGATGTAATATGACTCAGAAACACCCTGCAAATGGAAGAAATCCTATGCTGTCTCTCAAAACAAATAGGGCTTCTATTTTGTGTGGAATAATCATTCACATCTGTTATGTGAATTATGAAAAATACTGACAGCAAACCTGTACCTTCCGCCTTTTTTAAGACATTGAGCACTTTTTAGGGGTTGTTCACTGCAGTCTACACTGCAGAAAAGCTAAGTGAAAAGCTCTTCTGTAGCCAAAACAGATAGCTCAAAGCATGAAGGTATGCCTATTGTTATGTTCCTAGGAGATTTTCATCCTAAATGGAGAAGAACTTAAATGGTATAGCCCCCTACAGGTTAGTCAGCTTTAGAAAATAAGCAGATTGGAATATTTGTGAGTAATCAGGACAATATGGCACCCGAGTCCTTGCATTGGCAGGATTTTCATGGATTAGATTCTTTTCCCTTTTCATGTTAAAGTCTTTTTACCTTGCAGGTTTATTTCTATATTACCTGTGTTTCCAAACAAAATATCTAAAATCTTGTGGTGACTAATAACCTATTGTTTTCCTGCCTATGGAATTAACAAATTTACATAATTAATCCTTTTCTAAAGCTGCTTTATAAAGACTAGTTTGGCATAAAAGAAGATATAAGAAGATTAAAATTGTAATAAACTTTTATTGTTTTGACTTCTGAGTTTTAAAAATACATGACTAAAAAACAGGTTAAAAACAGAAGAATTATCATGTAAACTACATATATATTTAATTTCACAGAAGTGTTAGCACCTATTTGATAAAGTGAAAATAATCTGTAAGCTGAATATTTTGTAGTAGGCATTATTTTCAGTTTCAGTGAATCAGAACAAAATCAATGAAAAGATATTAATATTGTCAGGTTTTGATTTTCAAGGAAGGTAGAAGTAGAACACTAAAACAAATGAGAAAAGAAACATATCTTGTCAACAATGATCCAGTCTTATGGATTTTCTCCTTTATGCAATCACAGCTGATGTTACCAAAATAAATAATACTTATGTTTGATGCTAGCCTTCACAGGAGTCATATAAAACAGAAGCTATCTCACAGGTCAGCCAAGGGATCAGACACAGCCAGCATAGGTTTAGGAAAGGCAGATCCTGCCTGACCAACCTGATCTCCTTTTATGACCAAATGACCTGCCTAATGGATGCAGGAAAAGCTGTGGATGTTGTCTACCTGGAACTTCAGCAAAGCCTTTGACACTGCCTCCCATGGCATTCTCCTGGGAAAGCTGGCAGCTCACATCTTGGGCAGGTTTTCTCTTTGCTGGATGGCTGTGCCCAGAGAGTTGGGGGCCAGTCACTGACGGGGTTCCCCAGGCCTCAGGGTTGAGCACAGTCCTATTTAATATCTTTATTGATGATCTGGGTATCAGATCCTCAGTAATTTCACAGACAACAACAAGTTGGGTAGCAGAGTTGATCTGCTGGAGGGTAGGAAGGCTCTGCAAAGGGATCTGGACAGGCTGGCTAGACAGGTGAAGTCCAGCAGCATGAGGTTCAACAAGGCCAAGTGCCAGGTCCTCCACTTTGGTCACAACAATGCCGTGCAGCACTACAGGCTGGAGGAAGAGTGGCTGGGCAGCTTCCCAGTGGAAAAGGGCTTGGGAGTCCTGGCTGACAACCAGCTAAACATCAGCCAGCAGTGTGCCCAGGTGGCCAAGAAGGCCAATTGCTACCTGGCCTGTATCAGCAATAGTGTGGCCAGCAGGAGCAGGGTCATGATTGTTTCCCGGTAGCCCTGGTAAGGCCACACCTTGAGTTCTGTTTCCAGGGTTGGGTACTACACTGCAACAAAGACATTGAGGGGCTGGAGTGTGTCCAGAGAAGGAGATCAGAGGTGATGAAGCGTCTAGAAGGAAAATCTTATGAAAAACAGCTGAAGGAACTGGGATTGTTTAGCCTGGAGAAAATAAGCTCAGGGGGATCTTACTGCCATCTACAAAGACCTGAAAATAGGGTGTAGTAAGGTGGGGGTTGGCCTTTTCTCCCAGACAATTAGTGACATGATGAGAGGACATAGCCCCAAGCTGCACCAGAGGACATTCAGCTGGACATCAGGAGAAATTTCTCCATTGAAAGGGTGCTTAAGCACTGGAATGAGCTACCCAGAGAGGGGGTTGACTCACCATCCCTGGAGTCATTAAAGAAACGACTGGATGTGGCACTTAATGCCATGGTCTAATTGACAAGATAATGTTCGGTCAAAGGTTGGATTCAATGATCTCAGAGGTCTTTTCCAATGTAAATGATTCTGTGATTTTGTAACGAAATTTAGACCAAATATACCAATAAATCTAATTAATGAAATTTTGTATTTCTGCATCTGAGTTAGTCATCTTAGATTATTTTTATAGCAAGTGGAAACAAAGACAAACGTACAGATTGTCAATCATCTCATCCTACTACTCAGATTATTTAAAGCAAAAAAGTTGTGACTCATTTCTCTTCATTAGCTACAAAGACAGCTTACAATGACTAGCTCAGATGTAGATATCTCTGTGTTGACACTTCAGGGTTGACTGAGTTGCTCAGGGTTGACTAAGTTGCTAAAGATAGATATCTAATGTCATTTAAGATGCCGCAGGATGCTGAAGACATCTGCACAAAGCTGGCAGATATGATGAAGGACCTATGGGAAACCTGTGGTGCTCTAGTTTAGTAGTTGGAGGTAAGGAGAGATAGAGTAGCGCATCTCAAATGGGAATAAATTCAGATATTTAGGTAATTAAATCAAGTTTGTAACATTAGGCAAGCTGAATTGCCAGCCCTTCTCTCATGGAAAGGAAATCTGAGACTGTAGGTAGTGTTATAAATCAAATATTCTGAGAAAATTAATTTGATTGCAACCCTTTTTTCATATGTTGTTAAAAACTGAGTTATCTTAAAGGGCGTAAAGGTGTGCTAATGGTCAACTAGGGTCTAAACATACACTGTAGTCAATGAAAATGTGCTTCAATAGAGCCTAGTGACTTCTCTCATCCTGAATTAGGCTCTAAGGATTCTATTCAGTTGCCCTGCGCTAGTATCTGGTACCTTCCGAGACAACAGGTTTACTCAAAATTATTCACACACAGCCAGCAACTCTAAATTCAGGCATCAAGGCAGTGTGTGTGCCATTCTGGACAGGCAACTGAACGCCTGGAAAAATGCCCGGGAACAAGCCTGATGATAACATAGCTCTATGTGTGGGCAAAAGGAGCCCTCAATGCCAAGTTAGTGGGCTCATCTCATTTATGGGGAAGAAGAAGGAAGAGAAAAGAAGGAAATAAAGAAGGAAAAGGGAATAGAACAAGGGGAGCGAAAAGGTGGTACAGTGCAATACAGTTTATGATTTAAAGGACTACAAGTTTCAAGATCTAATTTGTTAGGGGTTTTTTGACATTTTCCNTTGGGGGCCAGTCACTTACGGGGTTCCCCAGGCCTCAGGGTTGAGCACAGTCCTATTTAATATCTTTATTGATGATCTGGGTATCAGATCCTCAGTAATTTCACAGACAACAACAAGTTGGGTAGCAGAGTTGATCTGCTGGAGGGTAGGAAGGCTCTGCAAAGGGATCTGGACAGGCTGGCTAGACAGGTGAAGTCCAGCAGCATGAGGTTCAACAAGGCCAAGTGCCAGGTCCTCCACTTTGGTCACAACAATGCCGTGCAGCACTACAGGCTGGAGGAAGAGTGGCTGGGCAGCTTCCCAGTGGAAAAGGGCTTGGGAGTCCTGGCTGACAACCAGCTAAACATCAGCCAGCAGTGTGCCCAGGTGGCCAAGAAGGCCAATTGCTACCTGGCCTGTATCAGCAATAGTGTGGCCAGCAGGAGCAGGGTCATGATTGTTTCCCGGTAGCCCTGGTAAGGCCACACCTTGAGTTCTGTTTCCAGGGTTGGGTACTACACTGCAACAAAGACATTGAGGGGCTGG
>WEKY01036157.1:10230-21246 GCA_013390045.1 Picathartes gymnocephalus
CCCCCCTGTTTTTTAAAATATGTCTTTTGATTTGCAAAGAGAATACATACAAGTTCTCATCCTTCTCAGAGCTGAAAAAAATAGTGTCACACACTAAAATGGTATGCAGCCCTGAAGAGATCATCCTAGTTCCTTGAGCCAATGAATCCTGTCTAAATTTGTATTTCTTATAAACTATGCCAAATATCCCAGCCTGAACCTGAGTTTGATCACAAAGTTTTCAGCAGTTTCAATAAGTATCTTGATTACTTTGTACCTATTAATTTGAAGCATGAAAAATATGCAAAACCAATGTATCTTTGTCTCCTAATGATATAAATTGACAAGGTAGATATCCTCATAGCAGATTACTTCATACTATAATTAGTAGTAAGAATTTTCAGGCTTGACTTGCAGAGATGACTTTACAGGAGCGTTCTCCTTTTATTATTTACAAAAGAGAGCTGCACATCCCATCATGCCATCAATTTCCATCTCTTGGTAACAAGCACTACAAACTATCTAAAATTGCCATCACTTTCAGGTTGGTTGAGGTTATACAGTTATATAAAAACTAAAACACATGATACATTTGTTTTAGTTTTGTTTTCAGTATCTACCAACATGACTGAAATTAAATCCTGTTGTAACCTCTGAAAGCCAAATGTCTAAGCCATGAGTGTAATTTCTTCTTCCTTCAAACCTCCAGGGGTTTGGCGGCCTAGGCTTAAATCTAGATTTTGGTGCAGCTGTGTGACCTCAGGTGCACAGAAAGAGCCGAGCAGAATGAGCCATGAGAAGGGAGGTCTGCCCTGCCCTGCTTTGCAGTTCCTGTCCCTTGTCCTGGCCAAGCTGTGCCACAGCAGCGCTGGCACCTCTCTGCTACAGACCTGCGTGGTGCTCTGTGTGGTGCTCTCAACCCCTGCTGACACCAGACCTGCTCTGCTCACCATGAGCAGGTGAGGGGACTGTGGGGACAGAGTTTGGCAGTCATGTCTCCATCCTTACCTGCCTCATTGCCATCCTCAGCTGTTGGCCGACCTTGATCTCTGGAGCAGTCTGCCCTTGGTGCAGCTTGGTGGAATTGTGCTGTGTCCTCCTCTGCCTGACACAGGAGGATTGAGTCTTACCTTGATTGCATCCTTGAGGAATCATCTTTCAGATCTGTGTGGTTTGTTCTTATTGGCCCAAGCAAATACTATGGAAAGGTTAGTTTAGGACACATAAAATTTCAGGAGAGAATTATTGAATTTCTGTGTTCTCTCTGGTTCTCTTCCAGGGAAGTACATACTTATGCCCTTCCAAAGAAGGTCACTAGCACAGGAAACCAAAATTGTTGTTAGCTGTCCTTTCTTATTATCTCTTCAGCAGGAGGTGTACCACAAATTGTTACCCAATTTGTGCAAAGGGAAAAAGGTCTTGGCACCTACTGAAATACCACAAATACCCCTCAGTGCATCTCTCAAATGGGGAGCATCAGCAGCATAGTTTTCCTGCAACCTAGCATCTACAAAACATCTCCTGTGACTTTGAATGACCAAAGAGATGAGGGCTATGTGGAAATTTCAGCCTGAGAACCTTGGGAAAGCCACACACGTGTGGAAGTTCTGTCACATAAACTGTCCAGTTGTCCAGTGTGGACAACATCGCCTGCACAAGGCTCTGACTCAGAGCAGGGAAGTCTAATTTAGATGTATTTTATGATCACCATTACTCATTGCTCTGCATTCACTGATATTAACTTACAGAACACAGCCTGCAGTCTAATTCTTGTAAAACATCCCTGAACAGAGGGATTTGGATGCTCCCTTTGCTTGAAATATGCAGTTTACCCACTGCAGACTGTACTATTGAATTATACAAAAGAAATGCCAAAAAGAAACAATTATAACGTAGAATGAGGCTAGAATGCCAAAAGAAAATAATTTTCTTGAACAGCAGTGTCACATATAATACTATAAGCTATTTTTCAGTGGACAATTGAAAAAAAAAAGGACAAACCCCTTAAATAAAAGAAACCCATTATATTTCTACTGAAAACCAACATATGACCCAGAAGACACCTATATTTCTATTTATTAGAAGTCATCTCCAAGTTTCAGTTTGAGTTTTCTCTAATGAAAACTTAAGCTCTGAAAAGTGGTGAAGCTGAACATTTCTGTGAAAGAGTTTGCCTTCAGAAAGCAACATGAGGGCAAAAGATAGTATATGATATGAGTAGAACAAAAAGATAGAATAAAACCATTTTATTTTTATTACTGCTGCTATACTGGTAAGTGACTTACTCTAGATGGGAAAGCAACCGTCTCCCACAGAAGTAGAATAAACTTTAAATTGATGGCACTGAACGATTCATGACCTCATTTCTTGTGATGTAGAAATCTGGACATAAAGTCAAAATACAGGTTACTTCCTTTGGAGAAGTTGCAGAAAAAAGCCATTATGAGGAAATCCTTCCTAAAGGTGAAAAACATGGGGTTTGATAATGTGAGAATTCACAATATTCTATAGGAAGTGAGATATACATTTTTTCCAGACATTTCAGAACCCTTTAAATGCATGGCACTGACATTTCTTTCTCCACTGATCTTACCAGACTCCTTTTTATTACCCCACAGGGGCAGTTTTCACTCAGTATGCACATAATTCCTATAAATTTTACAGGATTTATATTCATACATCAAAGATAGAATAGACATCCTTGATCTTATATTTACATATTCTTAGTATAGAGACTTTAAAAATAGGTAGAGGATAAACTTTGCTACATATGTAGTTTATTCTCTGAATCCTAAGTGTGGTAAGAGTAAAGACATTTACAGGGGGAAAAGATGAAACCACGGAAAAGGGAAAGCAAGACAGTTTAATATCTTACAAGTAAGACTGAGATATTAACATATTTTTATTGTTAACAGAGTCAAACCTAGTTTCAAAACATTGTTTGTTTTCTTGAGAAGAAAAAACATTCAAATAATTTTGGTTTTGATATTTCAGCCATGTGTGTTTTTCCAATAGTTTTGGTCAAACTGAATATGCATTAGTATCAAGTTCAAGCAAAAATTTACAAAGCAAAAGACAACACAGTGTACTGAAATACTGCTAATCTGCACTCAAGGAAATTTGATAATTCAGAACACAAAGGAGTATAGTATATGGGAGCTCTACATATAAAGTCTAAGGTATGTAGCATTACTAACAAAAAAAAATTGAAATCTTTTTTATATAAATGGATTGTGTGTAGAAAAAAATCATAAAAGGCTATTACTTATTACTATATTGTAGTAATAAGTAATAAGTACATTTTAGTTGATTCACAGCCAAAAGAATAAAGACTATAAACCAAA
The DNA here is from genome assembly GCA_013390045.1 of Picathartes gymnocephalus. Taxonomy (NCBI): domain Eukaryota; kingdom Metazoa; phylum Chordata; class Aves; order Passeriformes; family Picathartidae; genus Picathartes; species Picathartes gymnocephalus. The sequence continues at coordinate 13,554 of WEKY01036157.1, forward strand.
AACCTCAGAGAGACAAATAACTGTTCATGTGTATATATGTAGAATCTTACCCAACATGGTCAAGTCCATAGCTACATTTAATAATATCAATATTAGAAGATGAATGAGGATCTAAGATGAAATCCAGCAATAAAGAATTCCTGCCAAACAAACAATTTCTAAAAAGACATTAATGTCAAGGTAGTTGTTGTGAGTTTGTCTATTGCTTTTTTTTTTTCATTATAGGGGATATGGCCATACCTTTTCCCCAAAAAACTGAGAGAAGTAACCTGCACAGTTTGCTCTTCTAACTAGACTGCAGCACACAGTCCTCTTTCAAAGGAGAAAGCAAGTGGCAAAACCCTGGGTCATGGAGAAAAGGTCTTTGCATCAAGCACCACCTTTGTTTTGGGAAAACAGTAAGTGACAAAATGAAAACTGAGGGTGTGGGATTCAGATGGGGCTAAAGACATACACTGTACCATGGTCTTAGGGTTATTAAATACTGATCTAGTCTGTAAAAATGAAGCAAGATATGCAATAATACCAGACATAGTGTGTAACAATATATATACTACCATATAATATATAATTAACAATAATATTCTCAATGGTGTGGGACACATAGATATCTCCTATGAACAAATGGGTTGAACCTATATGCTCCTAGCATTTTAAATTTTATTAAAAGCATATTTCATTTAATTCACAGATAATCAAACATTATCTAGTATCTGAGGTACTAGGCAAACAACCTAAGCACTGCTGGCATTAGGAAAGACAGGGTGAAAGGAATTTAATTTAAAATTATAAATGCATATGTTTTACTTTTTGAATTCGAACTTCTAGAAATTCTACTATGTGCTGTTTTACACTGACATTGCTTTGACTTACATTATGTACATGAGAATCAGGGTTTTAACCTGCCATTTCTTCCAGCCGCAGTCTAACAAGTCTTTGTCACTAAAGAAACAGAACTTGAAAATATCACATACTTAATGAATAGACACAATTTGTTACTCAAGGATTTACTATTTACAGTGATTAATTAGGATAACTGTATGTTTACTTTCATGACTGATCTCTGTGACTAAGAAAATGGCTGTATTGACTACTTTGCCTCATAGTCTAAGCTTGTAGTTTATGCTGACTTGGGAAGGACTCGCTCAAAAGTAAAAAAAAAAATTGAAACCGTAAGTTATTTCTTTTCGTGCTAGTATTGTATTTTTCTTCCTCTTTTATCTGCATTTTACTTACATCAGTGAGGAAGAGTTTGTGTTTATTTCTATATATAACTGACAGATCTTGCAATTTAGAGACAAGGCTGCAGAATATCCCAAATTAATGACTGTCAGGTATCATATTTAAAATACTTTTTAAAGTCTACAAATACAGTATGTGTTGCCATCATCTGTTCTTGAACAATATTTACAAAAGCCACGGAGTTGGCTGACCCTGAAAGCTGCCATCTTCAATATTAAATGCTATCAGTTCAATGGCTGAAGAAAGTGAGTGCTATTTACTGATGCTTTGCCTTTACAGGGGAAACCTAAGCTGAATGAGCTCAGAAAGCCACTGTCTGGACAGTGAAATTGTGCTTGTCAAATGATTAAATGGTGATCAAGCTTTGTCAAAGAATATGAACTGATGTCCTCATTAATCTCTTCCTACTTCCCATTTAGCCCCAGTTCTTGAGAAGAGCATTTCCAATGCAACAAAACTATTTTGCCTATGTGATCTCTATGGAATCCCCAAAATAATCTATTAGGTTTGGACAGTGACTTACAGTTTAGTAAAGGGCTAAAGTATATAACATTACTAACACAAAATCGGAAAGTCTTCTTTCATATAATTAGATTGTGTGTGAAAGAAAATCATAAAATCACAGTTTCTTTGAAAGTACACGGTTTTGTTTTTTTTTTTCCTTCCTGTCAGCATAAGGAGCTTGATTACAATCAGGAAAGGCAAGACTAGAAGCTGCTAACTTGATGGTCATAATAATCCCCTTCCCTTATTCCTGCTTTTTCCTGTATGGGTAGACTATGGAGGGGAACAATTTTAGCTCAGGCTTTTAAGTTCGCATATTCATTCTCATAATGACTGATCAACATGAACAGGAAATGAAAATCTGAGTTGAAAGGGAACCTTTGTTGGAAGTACAATTATTAGGTTCTTTAGTCCAACACATTTTAACACACAAGAAAAGGAATCAGTAGGATTTCAGTGGTGGGTTTTGTCATAATCAAGTGAAGTGTTTCTCTCTGTGAAGAATAACCATTTTAGGGAAAGCCTTGCAGAACTACATTAGTTTTAAGAAACCTCCATGAAGAAAATCTAGCCAGTTCAGGATGTTTAACAGTTTACTTTAGAAGTAGTACTTATTTCAAACAGATAATCTTCTGTAGAATTCATAACCGATTTAAAAACACTATATATCATATTTTATCTAATAAGCAAGAATATAGATAAATGAGTTGAGGTTTTCCATTTTCCAGAGTATGTGATATGAAAATATGCGATACATAAAGAGCTCAAAGTTACAAATTTTATGTGAAATTTGTCAAAAGCCTCTCCAATTTTCAAACAATAATTATTTCTGTATTAAAATAAAAATAAATATTTTATTTCTATTAATATGTAAAATGTTTTAAGGGGTTCTTTTTATTGGCCTGCTGCAGGCTGCTGGTGGAGAGGGAGTCCAAGAACTTGTAATGGAAAGGGATTGTAAATGAAATATTACTTGGGTTTTCTCACAAAAAGATTGAAAAATGTCCTTTACCACATTTTTACTAAAATAGGGAGCAACCTTCCTTTCCAAACACTTCAGAGTAGTATGATCTATGTGTCTTATTTTATTTTACAACAGGGCATGATTACTTTGCCAGTAGCTTCCAAACACCTAATTATATGCAAAATAATTTCTTTTCAGAATATCTAAAACCAAAGCTGTGTTTAAACTTATGTCTTGGAGATTCATCATGCTTGGATAGATAAGCAATAAAGAGAACTCTAAGGCAAGTATAGTTTTGAGACTCTGAAACATATATCTATGATTTATAATTGTCTTTTCTGCGTGTCACCCAAAGGGAGAAATTATTAGATAAAAGGGTACTGTAAAGTGGTTAATGTGGTTGGATTTTCAATGATCTTGAGAAAAAATGCCTACATTTTTAGGCTTACGGTTGGGTCAATGACAGCTAAGGTTTTTTCATTTAGCTAGCTATATCCCTTTTCAAAATTAAATCTAAATTTCACTCTTTGTGGAAAATGATCCTCTCATCAAGGATGTTTGCAGGTGTCCTTGTTTTCTCCTGCAAGGGTTTATGGAAGAAAAACTAATAGAAGAAAAACAGAAAGGTTGTCAAACTATTTTACAGCACTAGATATATTAAGTCACTTAAACTGATACCATAATCTACTTTGGCAACACTCCTCAGAAAATAGTCAAATCCTTGCAGAAATAGAAGCAGAGGTAGACATAAACTAATCACACCAGCAATCTTATATTACAATAAAACCAAAAGTTGCTTAATATGTTAATAATGAGCCTTAACAATAAAAAAAAAAAACACAAAAAACCCAAAAAAGCAGCAAAACCCAACAACAACAACAAAAAATCTTCCAAACCAACATTCATCTAATAGCATTTGATATAAATCATTTAAACATAGATGTTCCTCTGCAAGGCTTGGTTGTACTGAAGATAGCGCAGCAAATCGCTGGAAAGTGAAAATTTAAATTCAAATTTCTCTAGAGCTTCAAAGTTAATTATAAGTACTATATTTCTAGTGATTTGATCTTTATCTTTGCAGTTACTTGTTAAATTCCTTACAAATAGACGTAAATTTGAGAAGTAGAAATCACACGGATTTTTTTTCCAGGGAAAATGTTTCTGTGATTATTTAAAAGAAAATAGCCAGGTTTTCAGTTTAACCTTATGGTAAACAGTAACAATTTTACTTTTTTATTTTGATTCATGTTAGATTGAATAAGTGGAGTTGAGTTTTCCATACCCTATGTGAAGGAGTACTCTCCATGAAGAATCAGAGGAGAACTACCTTCTTCCTCTTGTGGTCACTTGCTCCCTTGGAAAGAAGTCTTCCTGTGCACAGCAAAGAAGCAGACAGAGAGAAAAATTTCTTTGAAATTGAAATTTGTTGTAATTCAGAAGTCAGTAAAACTGGGAATAAATTCATGAGAAGAAACAGCATGGTTTGGGTTGGAAGGGACGGGAACCATCTATTTCCAGCTCCCCTGCCATGGACAGGGACACCTTCCACTGGACCAGGTTGTTCAAAGCCCCATCCCACATGGCCTTGCACCCTGCCAGGGATGAGGCATCCACAGATTCTCTGGGCAACCTGTTCTGGTGCCTCACCACCCTCACAGTAAACACACACAAAAGAAGAACATGGTTGGAAAGATTTATTTACAAAATCTTTTATTCCTGTTGTGTTTCACCTTGAGTTTGCTTTTCATAGATACTTTACAAAGTATTACTTATGCCTTTTTCTGTTCTAATAAAACCTAGCTTTTGCAGGTAAGAGCTCTTCTCTCTGCAGCACCTGCTGTTTAAAAAAGGGAAAATGGTTAGCTAAGCTATTTCTACATGTTTTTTCCAAATGTCAAGGCACATTTTAATAGTATCCAGAACCAGAATGTTTGTTTTACTTGTTTCCTTGTCTCCATTGTACTTTTTGTTCTGTTTTTAAATTCTTTTGTAGTAAGACAAGTTTTATCTCTATCTGCCAAAGCTACCCTGACATATATTAAGTCATTCTCCAAAAAGCCAGAAGAGAATATTTTATACAGAAAAAACCCAGTGTCTTTTCAATCTTATGCTAAATATTATTTGATCAACTTTTAGACCTTTACATATGAGCAAATAAGATTTTTTTTAATGTATTTTAATATGTTCAAGAAAATATACTATAAAGGTAAAATTCAGAATCTTCTGTCTTAAGAAGTCATATATTTTAGTTATAGAAATGCTTACCTGATTTTCTTTCTGTATCTGTCGGAGTGTAGAAAAGACAGGAAATTTTCCTGTCATAAGTCTATAGAGAAGAATGATGAAAGTCGAGTTAACATAATTTCTGTTTTGCTATGTTATTTACTAGTATGCTAATTTTTCTGAGAAGTTTGTGTGGGAAAATCAAAAAGAAGGTGGAGATTTACAGTGATCAAGTGGGGACTTTCTGAATTGCCTCTAGAAGCAGTACTAGAAGATTTAAACAAGAGATTACTATAGTAGAACAATTTCTTCTTTGTTGCAAGCCCAGGAGAATTAAGTTTTCTTAAGGAAAGAGATAAAATTAATCATTAAGCCCTCAATTACCAATTCTATTTTAGAAGCTGAGTAAAAATAAAATTGGATGATTAATTTTTAAAGTTTTTGTAGAATCCATGAAAGGACAAAGAAAGTGTAAGTTTTATGAGATTAGGATTGGCTGGGCTCATTAGAGGTAGCCGGTGGTATTGGCTGGACTGCTTTAAACCATCCCTGGTTCCCTCTGCGGTGACTTGATAGAGTGGTGCCAAACAGCACAAGCTTGCTCCTTGCTGGGCTCCATTAAATCCATATGGTCGTTTGGAGAGGCCTCAGCTGCAAATGTACCGCTGCTCATGGTCCCAATCAATGTCACGGCTGCCTTCAAGCTGTCTGCTCATGGCACCAACACTGACTGTTTACCTAAAAGTAACATTGTCCAAAATAATGTCGTGCAACCAGGAGGTTACCAAGTTGGATAAACTTAGGGTGTGAGCAAACTCAGAAGAAAGGTTTCACTCTGAGAGAGAGTGGACAAGTGGAGGAGATTTGTTTTTACATATTTTTTCTCATCTAAACAATATCATTTCTTTCCTTAAGATATTGGTGATTATAATGTATATGCTAATAAAAATCACACTGGCCAGATAAATCCCCATTTTCTTAAAGAAAATGCAGAAAAAAAAAAAAAAAAGCCAGCCAGAACCCCCTCCAGTCTCTGGAAATTCTTGGATCTCACTGTCAAAATATGTTAGATATTTCATGGTCTCCATCCTGCTGTGACCTTCTGTACTGTCAAAGAAAATTTTGGTACCACAGCTGCCTGAAGAAGAGGCAAGCCTAGAGTCAGGGTTATGCAATTAGGAATTCTTGCTGGTAATATATCACCTCTTATGTTATTTTAGTATAATTTAGTGTAATTTTAATAGTTTCTATTTCTAGAACTCAAACTCAGAATTCAGACATGAATAGCAATAAATTTTAATAAATCAACATTTACCTTTTTTATATCAAAGAAGAAAATAATTTAGAATATGAAACTCCATGAAAATGGGATTAGATGAGAGTTAGCCTACGTCTTAGGTATTGAGAACAGATTTGAAAATAGACCCAAGTCCTTACTTGCACTAGGTTTTTTAAATCCAATAAACATTCTCAAGGACTTCATTTTATAAAAAATTTTGCAGAAGATACAATTCTTTATAGAGAACTACATTTTAAGGTGAGATGTTTCAATTTTATAACAGAGTTGTATTTTAAAGGACATTCATATCCACAGGTAAAAGACCTAGATTATTTTGCCTTTTTCAAAAGGGAGTTGAATGTGCATTAGTACTCCATGAAGTTGTGGACAATTACTTCTTACAGCTAAATGGGGAGAAACTCATACAAACAGAATCATGGAGTCATATAATTATTTGGATTGGAGTGACCCTAGAGGTCATCCATTTCCAACATCCTGGCCTTGGGCAGGGACACCTTACACTAGAACAGGTTGCTCAGGGCCCTATCACATCTGATCTTTTGATATATTCATTTTTAGAGGTTTTGGCAACACATTACCAAAAATGGAACATAAAACCAAACCAAAACAATTAATAGCTATAAATTTTTCTTATCTAGTTAAGTTAGTATGTATTGTGATCACAATAGTCATTACACATACAGTTAAGAAAGACTTACTTAAGGAATATAATTAAAAGAAGTTAGCAACTTCCATAATTCATATTAAGATGAATTGCTACTGAAAACAAAGTGTATTTCATTTTATTGCCAAGGATGTTTTCACTTAATACATTTTATACTTAGCTGTTTGAGAAGAGTATCTTCATTAAAGAACTTTGAAAACACTCATCATAACTTTGTCAAATGTTTGTCTTTTCTATTACTTAACAAAGAATAAATATTTCTGTATATTCAAAAATATTATGGTAACAAAGGTTTTTCTAAAACAATATAATACATTCTATGATTTCACACAAAACTTATCCATCTAATTTCTGAAGAATTCAAATACACTATTTTTGAAGCTACATTTGTCAGCTGCAGGTAAATTTTCCACTGTAGTAATTTTAGCTGTCTAAATAATATTCCTCTTGTTCAACACATAGTTATGTCAAGCAAGCAGTGACAAGCAGAAGTACAAAAGAAGCTCAATCCAAGTGCACGTATTTATCCATATCTGTACAGTTGCGATATATACACACACACACATATATATATATATATTTCCATGCAATAGTACTTCAGACAAACCAAATTTTTTATGTTAGCTACTCAGAGAGAGTCGTCTTGATCTCATTCCCCTCTGCATAAGTATCAGGATGCAGCCATCCTGTACATCAAGAGGTTAGTGCTCAGTTAATAGTGACTTTACTGATTTTTCTCTTTTTTCAGTTTGCAAGACTTAGATCTTTTTACTCGCCAAGTTGTTAAATCATGCCC
>WEKY01036157.1:21276-49125 GCA_013390045.1 Picathartes gymnocephalus
AAAAATTCTCTCCCGTCTGACTGCTTTTGTGAGATGATGTAATACAATAATTTTGTAGATGGGTCCAAAGGCAGAGAAGGCACAGGTCTTTTACTACCTTCTAAGAGAAAGGAATTTAAGTATTGTTCTATTTCGGTGTTTGCTGCCAAAATATCTTTAAGTACATAGGCATAAGAGATTAGGTTAAAACTTGTGTGAAGGATCTGTATTTCAGAGGACTCTATAAAAGGCTAAGCAATGATTTTATCTGCACAGCTGTAAGCATACAAAATTTCCAGATGCCCAACTAGGCAAACGGGCTGTGAACTGCAGAAAGCAAGTGATGATGTACAGAAGGCTTTTCCCAGCATAATATGCAGGTGTAGAATATATTTAACACCAGTTGGAATTTTGCAAGTTTTCTTCTCAAACTCTACTTGGCCCATACAATATGACATTTCTTTCAGTCTTAGAACTCATATTTTAAACAGTAAGCCCATAAGATGAATTCTGGGGTTTTTTTTATATCCTAGGCCCAAAACGTAAATCTCTTGCAGCTTATTTCCAGTGCCAGGAAAATTGAAAAAATTTCCTTAAATTATCCAGTTTGCAGGAAAAAAAAAAAACCAGAACCATTTTGGTGAATCTTTCCCCAGGAACCTTTAATGCAAAGGGCACCATCTCACATAATATGTTTGAAATAAAATGTTTTATAAGCAACTAATGCTACAGGCCCAAGAAAGTCAGCACTGTCCAGCGTCAACACAACTGAAAGTGAGATTTAAAGAGACCTTTAGATACTGACGTGGTAACTTCAAGGATTTACACAAATATTCAACAATAATATGACTCAGAATCAAGGAGTTTGGAAAAAATCTTCTGAATGTGACATTCTGGAGGAAACTCAGAAAGAACTGCCATTGCCTTATGTGGAATAATTCCTTTCATATGACAGAGTGTGAAGGTCACTGTGACAGAAAGCTTTATAGCACAGTATTAGGCACATAATGTGTAACAATGCATATAAAATCCTGCCCTTCTTCACATTATTTCTGATTTAATCCTTTGGTATTAAATTTACATCTCTGACAACTAAAAACAAACAAACAAATATATAAATAAATAGCGTTCCCACTGAGAGCACCCTGGACTGCATTTAGTAAAGCAAGGTTTTGCCCATAAATTCAGACTTGCATTTCAACAGAAAGAGCAATCAGTTACTTTGCATTTAAACAAGTAATTATTAGGTAAAGAAAGGAGAGGAAATTTTCATAATGGCATGTTATGTCAGGTTCTTTTAAATTATTCCCACAGAGCTAGTCAAAAGGTTTGGACACATAGAGTCTTCAGAAAACCTAAGTGCAGCTGCAGGTGAGATCAAAATTAAATCAGGTTTTAAAAATTACTGATCCCATCCAGCTGATCATTTATTTACAATTATATTTCTAAAACACTCTTGACTCCAAATCAAATTTGTCAGTTCCAAGGCTGGCACTATTGCTCACAGGTTATTATAATTGGATAAGACAACCTTATTTGAGACACCCAAGTTTAGGGAATATCAATGTACTCTAAAATACATGTTTCAATCAAGATATTTATACGTGTATAAATTATATAGATATATGCACATTACCTGTATCGTAATATGTATTGTATATATATTACATCTATATAGTATCCAAAGTATTCATATCACATGCAGTATATAGTGCATAAAATTATGTATAATTAAACATTGCATATATAATTCTGAAGGATATGCTATATGTACAAAAAATATTTTACAAACTACATATATAAAAAAAATTTGCAGAACAATTTGTGCTGATTTTATGTGGGGAAGGGTTAACACAGACATAGATGTTATCAGGACCTAAAAATGCTAGTTACCTTTACTGCAAAGATAATCAACTCTTTCAAGATTTTCCTGTCAAATATTTATATAGTCATCTGTATTCATATGTGTTGCTATTACAACTTGACAGAACCAGACGTCCCATTCAGTTATAAGACATTTTGTTTAATAGTAGAATAAGAAGGTGAACAAAATATAAAGACCTTCCATAGCGCTGAGTACTACCTCAAACAACAATTACTCATACTAGATAAGGACTCTTATTTTTATTTCCAGTGTAAAAGTTTATGTGCAACCAAATTTCACCTGATTTCACTTACTCCACTTGTGATACTTAATTTAAATAATTTTTTTCTCTTTTAAATTATGTACAGCAAATATGGTCATGCATGTTGACCTTGACAGATGAAACAAGCCATATTCACCAAATAAACTTCCTGTTTATCACAAATGTTACTTTTATAATTCCAAAATAACCTGATCTTACATTCTATACTAATCAGCTTATTCCAGTTTAAATTCTCAGGGTCTTCTAGTCTGAATAGACAATGGTCTCCAACACCTACATCTAAGAATGCCACAAATTTGAACAAGGAGGAAGCAGTTGGCTCTGCTTCCCTTTGCCCTTGATTTAATTCTTCAAGCAGAACATTTCTTCTGCTTTAATCTCTACCACTAAATCCACTAAAGCATTTGTATAATTCTGTGGTTTTGTTCGTTTTCCCAGAGTGTCTGCATGGTACCATCCAGTACTCCACATTTTTAAAGAATGAGAAGATAGCACTTATACTTTTTCTAAAGAGTATAAAACCAGACAACTACTTCTTTTTGTAAATGCACATTAAATTGAATTTATATTAGAAGATGAGCCAACAAATAAAACCATTCAGGTTTCAAAAGAGCTAAAAGGGGAATAAATTCTCAGTTCTTTTCCCAGCTACATTTTATCTTATATAATTAATTCAAAATACAAAGAAACATGTAATTAAACTAGCAGACCTTTAAATTCACTGTAGTCGTTTATTGATATTTCCTTGAATCACTTTATTAGAATAGCTCCAAGTTCAGTTGTCAGACCATATCAGAGTTCTCTGCATTAAAAACAAATAAAATGTTCCCTTTCTTATATGCTGTTTTTCAATTGTTTCTAGAACCAGTCACATTGGAAACACATAATACTAACTTTTTAAAATAAGTTCTTGATGCTGTTACTTCCTTATAAACATTAAAAGGCAGGAGTTTTAAAAGAAAGAAAACCATAACGTATCAGAAAGTGCACTCTTATAATATGGGCTGCAGTAGGAACATGTAGATTGTCTGTGTGCTATACATAAATAATTAAAAAACTAAAATGGCCTTTACAGCTAAATCCCTGATGCAGAAAATATCAGTAGATGAAACTGTTCCCACATGCTATGTTAATGAGATTCACCTGTTAAGCAAATCCAACTGATTAATACCTGCTGGCTTTGAATAAAACACAGCTCTGGTGATTAGCACAGCTCCTTTTTGTTCCTTAAAATTACCTTAAGGTACTGATATTGTAAGTCTTGAGGAGAGCTAGGAGCTTCCCGAATGTGGTGCATGCAGTCTTTTGAATAAATTTTTAATCAAAAGATGAAAGGGAGAAAACCCTTCATATTTTTACCTTCTTCAGTAGAATCTTTATAGCATTTCATCACTCTATGAAGAGTTTCAAGATATGCTGCTTAATGCATTTATCATGCTGTCAGAATGATCTAGTTCACATTTTCTCTCTGGCATTGAGCCATACACTAGGCATTATGTACATTTTCCTTAGTTTCTAAGCCAAATATTTTCCAGCCAGATGCAGGTGTCTGAGGGAAATCTAAGGGTAACTTTCAACAGAAGGGATAGTAGATCAGTGAGATTTATGGAAAGACTGAACATGCATCCTGCAGAACATATTTCTTTTTGCTTCTTGGCCAGTGCATTATCCCAACAGGCTTAGGTGAAAGTACTTTATAGTAACAAGTGAGTGGATAGGGAAGTATGGTAGGGACTGGTGGGTTAGTGACAAATCCTCTTATCTGCTCAGCAGGGCAGAGCAACGAAGTTATTTCCACAAACAGGAAGTATTCTAATTGCAAACAGAAGCTATTTGATAATGCTGATGTTCCTGTGCACACATGTGTACAGTTTGAGCATCGAATTTTGCCTCATTTTTATATGCCCTAAACCAGGACACACTCTATAGTCATCTCAATGTGACTTGAGAGGAGGCATGAACAGGTAGGATATTTATTTTGGTCTATGGAAGAAGGTTCTATTTTTTGTGGATAGACATGTACAATCATGTGAAAAATACAGAAAATTCCTTTGGTTTGGAGGCAGTCCAAATTTACAAAATTAAATATTCCGAGCCACCGCAAACATTTGCTTAGAGGATGCCTGGAGGGATCAAACTTATCTTTACCTTATAGTTGCAGCTGTCTCACACCGTTAAATTTAATGAAAATTTAATTTTACTAATTTGTGTATAGTGATACATTCATTATGAGGTACCTGACTTTCTTTTTTTTTTTTTAACTTTTCCTGACAACTGGTCAGAGAACTCTATGTGGAAAAACTGTCACATGCTGACCTCTGTTTTTTGTCTATGCTCAGAATCTCTGTTGACATAGCTTTAAGTTCCTGGAGTTAAAAGCTTAAAAAATAAAAATAAATAAATATTACAAAAGCAGCTACGCTATATCCTTTGAACTTCCCAAAATTTTTATTTAACTTGCACTTTGTGTTTTAAAGAGTCTATTAAATCCATAGCAACTACAATCAACAGGTAGTGAAAGAAAAGGAGTTTCTGTGTGCTTCACACTCAGTTTGCCTTATCCTATTATTTATCTTACAAGAGATAGTAAGCTTCTTGCATTTACACAACAATAAAGTCAACTATATTTTGTTAATCATCTCTCAAAATTAATTATTAGGTAGCAATAATCCCCTTTCCTTCCTTTAGTAGGTGGTCTTTTTTTCAGTTTGTATTCATTATTCTTGATCAGTACAGCACATTCACAAAGGAAGTTATGATCTTCCTATAGGAAAAGAAAAATTTAGGTTTGCATGGAAGCATGGTAATCTCCAATATTCACTGGTGCTTGGGACTTGAATGTAGGCAAAGTATGTTTTCTATTTGTTCCAGGGTTACTTCTATTTTTTACTGTTAAATTTCCTGCATGGGAACATAACATTCCAAATCATCTGTAGCAGCTTCCCAGTAACATTATGTGACCAAATACACTCACAGATCTTTATGTGAAAAAAAGATTGCTCATGCAGTTTAATGAAAATGTAAATATAATATACACTGCACCCCATTTGCATGACATTCTTTCATGTCTGTTTTTAGTTGTAGGCTATATGCAGAATTATTACAGGATACTTGGTCTGGCTTCTATTGAATAGACAGAAATGCAGTTTTGAAGAGCTTGCCTGCACATATTCAATCCCTGATGAAAGCCAAGAGACTGGAAGATCTGTTCCATGCACATTTCCTGCACAGGGGGGCTTGTCCCTATGATTGGTCCTGCTCATTTTGATTTTCATAGCACATTAATATAATCCAAGCTGGTTTTGACCTCACAGCTATTATAGAGGAGCAAGCCAGGATACTGTTAGTTTTGTTTCAGGAAGAAGGAATTCAAGTTATGACTTCAAGGGCAATATGGTGACTTGTATGAGCTGTGCTAAGTAAAGAAATGAAAAGGTTGGACCTCAATAGAGGTGATTGATCTCCAAGTGCAGGCCTTTCCCTTGCAGCAGTACAACCATTGTGCATATGTATGAAACACATAATCTGCATCCGAGGTTTTTGGGCAAATTGGAATTTTACTGTTCTTCAGCTTAACAAAATGGATGTCTGTGGATTGAGAACAGTTTATATTTTCATCAATAAGAAACTGCAGTTGTGGAACAGAAGCTGTCACAAGGCATTGACCTGCTGCAACAGCACTACAAGTAAAGTTTGTATGAAACTGTAATGAACACAGATCAAGGTAATGGGAATATGAATGCTGGCAGAATGACTGTTCAGGGAAATTTCTTTTAAATTTACAGTCTGATGTGTGTCATTATTCAGCATTCTAAAAGAGGATGAGGAACATAACCAAAAAAATCTGAACAATTGGTTTGAACTAATTTTTTTTTTTTGCTGTCAGAAAGCATTACCTCATTTGTTTCCGGCAATAATTTCAATAATTTTAAAACTCTTTGCAGTATACCAAGTCGCTGTTTATCCATGCCACTTAGCAGACTGCATGAGGCTTCGGCCTATGGACTTAATGTATACAAGCACCAATCAATTGGCTGGGGGACCTGAGGATTCCTGCCCAGCTCATGTGTGGATGGACAAGTACAGACCAGAATATACATGTGTACAATATATGTGTATGTATATATTGTATGTACCCACATATATATTCTCACTAATGGGGCTCCACCCTGCTCAGCCAGACTGGGGAGGAGGATGAATAAATTGGTGTTTTGTGGGTTTGCATGAGTGTCTTGTGCATCTGCCTGTGATTTCTGTGGCCAGTTAGGAATATAGGTGTACGTGTTTATTTATGCATGTTGTATCTGTGTGCAGGTGTCTGCCAGGAATACTTCAGCCTTGCTGCTGGTTGAACCTGGGAACATGGAACTGTGACTGACTCACCTCTCTCATTCTGTCAGATCTGGTATGATGTATTTTCCACAAACAATCATATATAAATATGATTAATCTTTTATCAACACACACTGGCACCTATTGTACCAGAGGGAGTCTGAGTTAAGCAAATATCTATAGGCAATGGCTATACCAGTAGCTTTTCAATCCCATTATCCCTGCTATTAGAGAGAACCATTAGCTTAAATGTGGAAAGCCTGCCTTTTTTTCTTGCAAACAATATCTGTATGATAATGAAATTCATCAGTTCTTTGTAATTTTGCTCACTCTGGTGATTTTAATGCGCTATTGTGACAATTTTAGGTAGTTTGAATAAACAAATACTTGTGTAATTTGAATAAACAAATATTTGTGTAGAATACATAGTCAAAACAATTTTGGTTTCATGGTTGCAAGGTAGATTATGAATGTCCTAAATTCCAACACACTCCCCTCTCCAATGTTTTGTTCTTCCTTGTTGAATCTTTATGACTGCAATATTTTTGTTTTGATTTTTTTTCCCTCACAGACACACGGAATGCTCTTCAGCTTAGTCGGACTCAGTTGGACTCAGACTTTTTATTTTGCATATCAAATTCATTAATTACCATTCTGTTGAAGCTTTTAAAATGATGGTGCCTGTGAATTTGCTGTAAAATTCAGTCTGATCCACCCAAAACAAGTTAACATATTTCACCATCTAATAATAATGTATGTTTTACTGATTTTCTATGTGTTAGATAACTTGGGGACGTTAAAGAAGCTTTAGATCTCTAAATATATGGGTCTTCATTACTGACCCCAAAAAGGATGATCTTCTATCTTTAATTCATTATGTCAGTACTGCTCTTAGTCCCTGAAATATCTCTGCTGTACAGCTTGGACAAAGCCAACAAGTATTTTAAAGAATGTCTATTTTCTACTTCACAGCTTTGAACAGATTGAGAAAAGAAGATATTCTAAGTCTTTTTCGCAGAAGAATGTACTGTTGTTTTGGCTGAACACTGTAACACTTCAAAGCTTTTCTAACACTTTAAAGCTTCTGCACAACCACTTTGCAAAATGGTTCAGGATAGCTTCTTTCATAGACTTTTAAAGACAGGAGCAGTGAGCATGTGTTATAGTCAACTTCCCATTTTATTAAAAAAAACCCCAGATGTTATACCAGGAGCACTTCTGCTCTTTAGAAGACACTGACACATTGTTAAGGTGTCTAGAACAACTCAGCAAGCAAACAATGGAGTGAACAAATGGAAGGAGAAAGCACCCTCGTACTCTATAAGCATCTCTCAAAATACACAGCCACTCAGTGTTGACATCTAAAGAACTCAGCCTTGCATAGGTAGACCTACGTATTTAAGGCTGAGAGAAAGCTGATGGTTCTTGCTGTAGTTCTCTGATATGAATCAAAAATCAGATATTCATAAAGTTTCATTTCAAAAGTTTCAAAAAGATAAGAAAAAAGGGAGTTAGTTAAGCAATGGGAATACAACGCCTACAGTGTCCTCATTTGCCAAGAAAACGCTGAAGAAAGGTCATCCGTGGAAACACAAGAAATATAGGAATAGAACAATTTCCAGTGCTCAATTGGGTCCATGTGGTGGGAAAAGTGGCAAGAAAGGACTGCAGGTGTGGAATCAGTTTCCTCTTCTATATCCTTCCATTGTAGTTAGGAATGTAGCTTTTACTTATCAAATTATATGTTCGGATATTTAACAGCCCATGCCAGTGTCTAGAATATAATCTGTGGGACTATTCTTTTTAAAATTCCCCCTTGAATGTGTCCAAAAGGAAGATCTATTTTTTATGTATTCGTAGATGATGAGACATATTTAATAAATTATCTTTTATTTTATGTATATGTGGTTAACCTCCAGTTTCAAGGAGAAGAGTACCCTTTTTAAAATGGAGACTGGTCAAACTTTCACCATGTGTGGTGACTGCTAAATAGCCATAAATATGTGTATCAGAAAGAATCTGTAAATTACTGTCACTTTTCATGTCCATGAATGCCTACACCTACCTAAAAGATTTCTGGAGGCTTTTGATATTCATAATTTCTAGGTTTCTCTATCCTTTGGTATTTTCGGTCATATTTGCATACAACTTTACGGTGTTTAGTCACTGTCCTCCAGATTCTGCAACTGACAATCTCAACCATAAATCAAGTAGATGCAATTTGCCATGACAATTATATAAAGTAGAACTGCAAAGGGTCCTTTTTTGTTGTTTTTCTCATCGATTTATGCCAATACGATAAGACTTTATGTCAATGAAGTTTTTCTATTTCTGTTAGAAAATACTGTACGTTTTTCCAAATTAAAAAAGGGAACAGAAGTTGGAAGATCTCATTCAGCCAGAAGCCAAGGAAACACCCTGATTTTCTTAGTCTTTTTTCCCCACCTGAACAGATGGCTTGGCTATTGTTGCCAAATGAGGCTGGCAACAATAATTCAACCTTCTCTTAAGCAACAGACTGTTGTTTAAGAGTAGGTTGAATATATCCCCATACCTGAAATGCTACAAACATGTATCTGGGGGGTGGGGGCAGAATTGTCAACAACATTCTAGTACTCTTGTGGGGGTCAAGGAGGGAATGTCTTTTCAGACATTAATGGAAACTAAAACAGGGTTTCAGAAAGAATAATCTTCTATTTAATATAAATCTTCCTGTAGCAGCCCTGGGAAAACAGGTATGAAACTATTAATGTACATTTTTAGCAATTACAATACCATAAGTCCACAGCTTTTCTCCTAGCAGCAGTGATTTTCACCCTCTGAGTTATAAAACACACATTTGAACCTCTAAATGGAATATCTCATGATGGAAATTGGGCATTACCAGGTTTAATTTGTTGATGTACACAAAAATATATACGTATGTCAAAGTTCCCTTTTGAGAAGGATCATGGATACAAATTGTGCTACTTTTTCATTTATGGTTACTCAACTTGAATGAGTGGAGGTGTTTTCAGTAAGTCTTACTGTAAGAGGACTACTCCAAATCTATCAATTGATGCTTCAAGATGGGATATAAGGATTCTTCTGACAGCTTCTGGTGTGAAAGCATCATCTCTGCCGCTAAATATTTCACACTTACAGTGTGTTCAGAGAGATGTGGTTATAGCTTTTATCAAGGTAGTTGGTTCACTGATGTTTCTCTCCCTTACAGTATTGTCAAATGCTGTCCAGCCAAGATTTGACCTTTCTCAGTTTCATGCACCAATAATAGAAATGTGAGTGGTTTGGATCTTTTACCATCTACTTTAAGTTGCTAGGTACAATAAAATTTTCATTCAGCTGTTAAGTGATGATGCATATCCATACCAGACCAATGTTTTCTAATGCACACAGGTACTGTAAATAAATTCTCCTATGGTACAGCCTGCTTGTCAGTTACAGCACTGCTGTTACAAAAAAATGCAGAAGTATTTTATAATATGTAAAATGCTGCATTTTTGTTCTGGTACCACATGTTTAAATCAGAAGTGCTTAGTTAGGTACAGATTTCTCCTAAAACCACAAAAAAAAAAAAAAAAAAAGGAAATGTACTAAGAGAACAAGCAATTACTTAAAGCGGTTTTCCTCATGTACCCCGATTAAACTTTTACCCTCATGGGATACAGGACAGTGATTAAAGATCCATGTTAAGAGTTTTATACTGCTGAGTTTTCTATTTAGTAGAGCTGTATATAGTGATTTACATCGAATTGGAACACCCATAACTTCTCTTTTGTGAACTTTTCGACTGCTGCCCTTTTATCCACATCTTTTGCCCAAATCATTTTAGTTCAGAAGGCTGACTAAAAAATCAATTTCCCAGTCCACAACATTGCTGACTATGTCAGTTCTTTTGCCTTACCCCACTGATTTCTCTTTACCTGCTACATCACTCTTGGTTGCTTGCTGTCCTCTGTGGTATGCCTCATCTTATCCCGTCTCTCTTGTTCATAGTCACGCTGCTAACTCCTGCCTTGCTTATTGCATTTTCCAAACTTAATTGTCCAGGTCTTAAGCTTCAAAGAAGAATTCTCCTGCTTTCTCCCTGACTGCCCTTTACTTGGGAAGACTTCTCTGAAAACCTGAACAAAACAGAATGTTGTTACATTTCAGAAATGGCTTAAAACTTTTCTCTTTCTGTGGTGTCTTGGAGAAGCATAAGCTAACAAATTGTCACACTACATTTTACCTCTTTAAAATACCTTTTAAAGTATTTTTTTAAGACTTTTACAGGACTTACATATTTTTAATCAATATTTAATCTTAAGCTATTAAACAATAGGTTCCTAGGCAAGATGACAGTTCACAAAATACATGTCAATAATATTAAAGCTTTTTAATACCAAGAGTAACATGAAAAAGGAACCAGTCCTTTTGCATGTCTGCTCTTTTCTATTTCTCACTCCTTATAAGAGCAGAAAATATTAAATCAAGAATTTGAGCAGATATTAATTAATGAAGTGCTACTGGGTAAAGATATATTTGTATTTGTGAAACTCTTGCTTACATTCTCAGCTTATAGCTGAGCATAAAAAAATAATAGCAGCAAAGTATATTAGCTTTGGTTTACGAATTATCCTTTCATCCTGGAAACCTAAAAGTTTGAATAAATAGATCCAGAAACATGCTTGATTTGCACAGAATCTGAGTAACCATAAGAACTCAACAGCAATTGCAGAAAAAAAAAAAACCTTGAGAAACTTTATTTAGAACAAGGCTAACTCTCACCAAAGAGTAGTAGAGCACCTTTTAAAAAACGTTGAGACCAGTCTCTGTGCTACCAATCCAAAAGATTTTTTTTCTGTGAAGTCATACTTACTCCCAAGATTGGAAGTAAGGCAGTATAAACGCTTTAAAATTTTCTTTGAAGTCAGTACAGAGCAAGGAAAAAATACTTCACATTTACTTCACGTGTCAAAGAAACACTTCACATTTCTGGTTTTTAAGTGAAAATGTTCCCAATTACATTTTGCCAAAGGTATAATGATTAACACATTATTTAAAAAATCTTATCATAGCTATTATAAAAATTAATTAAGCATGCAATCTTTAATTTGCAAAATGAAAACATCATGTCAACAGGAGTCAGAGACATTATCATAACAAAGACAAGCCCTCATTAATAACTTAATAAGCAATGCAGAGAAATTTTATTAAGTAATAGAAAAGTTATAAAGCTACTTTACAGGTTTTTTAAATATTTAAAATACATACAGACATACATACGTATATACACATATATACATAAATCTAATAGAGAGCTGATAGACTTAAAATTCTTTTGTATGTGTTATCAGTTTGGTAAACTCACCTCCTAATTTTACATTTAATTCATATTTCTATGGCTTTTTCTGCTTTATGGGATTTCCCTAAATTGTAATGCAGACAATTAATGCATATTTGCAACAATTCATGGCATTTCTTTTTTGAATTAGCCATTAGGTGCACAATGTTTTTGTACCTAACATAGTGCAAAAGGCTTTAACAGTCTTAAAATTATGAAAGAATTAACAAAATTCTGCAGACACAGGGACTATTAATAAGCAGGTAGAGATTTTAGAGTAAGTGTGAACATAAAAACTTTTAAAAGCTTTTTAAATGCACCATATGATTTTCTAGCAATAGGGTGGATTTCGTTGCTTGGTTATGACTGCAAAGTTGCTTTCATCCGGAAAAAATAAATTACTGCATTCAACAATATAAGAAAGGGGACATTTGAGATACGACTGATTTGCAGTGATGGTTTTCCTTTGATGTCCTCTATAACACATATTAAGTTGTGGCTTGGGCAATAACCTAGACTACTGTCTAGCTGTTGCCATTAACCATCACCTGATTCAGTATAAGAAAATTAGAAAAGAATGTATCTTACTAATTGTGCAATCAATCAAGTAGAACAAGTACATTGCTGACCATAAGTATATTATTTCACAGAAGTTCAGCCTTAATTGGCCATATCATCAGTTTACTGTAACAAGGACACATACATTATTTATGGTAGCTGCATCACCATTAAAATCCAGTGAGACTTTACCCTGACATGAATAATACCACGCATAATAGCACTTCTCCACTGATATAAATGGAATCTCATTGCTGCTGTTAGACGGAAAGAAATGAGAAGACAAATGAGACTAAAATTGCCAAATATTTTTGGAGTTAAATCACATTATATTGAATCTAGAATCTTTGTATTCTCAAACTTGTGAAAGCCTTTAACAATTCCAAATAAGCAAAGAAAGAATTTAGGGTTTTGTCAAGACATGGAAGAACTCACATACCCTTCCCCAGAAAGCTTCACTAAGTTTTTGGTCCCCTTCAATTTCAAGATATACAGTCAAATTACACTCATGACAGACATTAACAACCAATCAGGTTTACAAAAAGACTACATCAAATTCATGAAATGCCCTCCTTATGCTCCACCCACCCTGCCCAGATCCCAAGGACCCATGGAATTGCCAGGGCTCTCAGCCTCTGCCCGAGCAATATTGCAGAGGTGCTATTCTCCAGCTCCCCACAGCCCTGCCCTGCCTTGCAGTGGGTCCATGTCCATCCTCAAACTCAGTCCATCCTCAAGGAGGATGCCATCCCGTGCATGAAGCTGGGACCCCGCAGCGGCCCTGCTCCTCACTGAGCTCTTGTGGTGCTGGGCTCTTGGCTCCTGCCCCTGAGGCAGCCATTGGCCCTCAGGGTGCTCTGATGGTGCCTTCACTCCTGTGTCATGCTGAACGAAAATGCAGACTGGGAGATAAACACTCTCAAATTACTGTGGATAGAGACACAAAGTTGTGGCAGATTACACAGGAAGCCATTATAACCTTATAGATATATGAGCAGTTATAACCCCATTGCATGCATTTCTTTTTCTCTCTATAGTCTGAATTTTCCTCAGCACCAGCAAGCATAATGAGCAGTCCCCAGACATAGCCCCAAGAAGGGGTTCCTCTCAGAGGCTGTGGTCTCTTTTGAAGCCAAGGTTTAGTTTATGACAAGGAAGACAAAAATATATACTCAATAACAAAGTGAATAAAGAACAATTTGCAATTTCATTGTGATTCAGCAATTCATTGTAGATCTGGTGGTTTCCTTCAGCCATTATCACAACATTGGAAGAGCAAATTATTTCATCTTCCCTAAGACTTAGGACTGGAAAATAATTTTTTGTTGTTATGGGTACCTACGTTACTTTTTCTGCTTTATTTAATGCTAATTAACTTGGATTACATTTCTTACTGAAAGCAAGCCCTACATATAAAATTTGCAGATCTTTCCAAACTTATGAGTGTTGGGAGCCAAGATTTTTCCTTATAAGTCTTCAGAAAGAGGCAAGAAAAGAGATTTATTTTTTATGAAATAGCTGCTGATGTTTAGTGTAAAAGCAAGAATATTTTTCCACAGCAATTAAATATAGAAATAGTCTCTGATCCAAAAAAAATTCAGATATAGGTGAGGTATTACCTGAAAATTTCAACCTAAATGTTTAGCAATAAGCTACATTTCTGATGAGTAAGTGTTGCTTTGGTGTAATCATGGAAATACAAACTCTGCTCTTCAGTGACTATGCTTCAATTTTATAAGTCATGATCAAATTTGTTACACATATTTTCAAAATCATCTTTTGCATTTAGGAAATTATGTTCTTTAAGCCCTTTGAGAAAGTCTAATATTGTAATAGATACAGTGCAGCATTGCACGTTGCACAGCGTAGTGCAATGGCAATTGAAGGAAGTGCCACTATTGCTACTCCATGCCAATGTCATGCACTGCCAAATTAAAATCAGTCTTTTCTGAACTTTCCACTACCTGGAGCATTTTTAAGACTTTTTTCATAAAGATGGAAATCACCCAGCCGAGGGGAAAATGGAGCTTGGCAGTCAGTAAGAGAGAACACCTTGTGTTCCTCCCCACCAGATCGTGTGTAATACTCTTTTGTCTATCTCACCATGACTATGAGAGAGGTAAAGAGAGACTCAATCCCTCTGACGAGAAATGGCTAGGAAGCACCAAGATTAAGAAATGCTGTCAGAAATAAAACACCAGGAAATCCTTCCAGACTAGGGTAAAGGAAACCAAGCAATAGATAGTAGGCCCTGCAAATCATCTTGAGGAAGACAGCACATACACAGCTGAGACAGCCAGACTGCTCCACTTTCTCCAGAGAGAAAGCAGTTTGCCATGCTACGCCTGGAGAAACAAAGGCTCACTGGAGCCACATTCTTATAGCCCCAGTCAAAAACAAGCATAGCTAACAAAACTCTAGCATAAAAATATGCCTGAGAGTTTTTCCATCAGCTGTTGCAACAATGCTTGGGAAAATTATATAGGAGACTCCAAGAATTGAAGGGCTGAAAAAAAGCGTATTTACAATCACACCTTTCTAGAATGTAAAAATGACAGATGTTAAAGATCTTTTAAATATTAAAATGGATATACCTTAGTAACACTTTATATTTGTAGTATTATCTATGAATGCAAAAAAATATAAACATATTTGTATATATATTTATATATGTAGTTCATAAATATATTTTATGTGCATATGTGCATTTAATGATGAAGTTCTTGAATCAATGTTCAGGCTCTTTGTGTAGAGGATTTTAACTGACCAAGGTTTTAAACAGACACGTTGGATTGTACACAGAAAAGCTGGAAACTAAAATTTCAGAGGCAGTGAAATATTTAGACCTGATATACCTCTGATGGGGTAGCAGAGATAAACTTCTTATTTTACAATATTTATAGAACTGTTTAGAATTTTTTTTTGCCATATAACTGAATACCTAAGAGCAAAACTTTGCAAAGTTGTAGTAGGGAAAATATATAGGATGCATGTAAAAAATCAGAAGTAATTCCTCCATTAAAATGGAATACTTCCTGGTCAGAATATTTTCAAATAAAGGAATTTTTGCAGTTGACATATAAAAGACACCAATAGATTAGGTGTTCACACTGTACATTACATTATATTATATTAATAGATGTAATTTAACAGATAAATCCCACCCTCAGTTTAGGTGGCAGTAGAGGCAAAATCTGTGACTTTAAAATAAAGAAAGAATCAAATCAGGAATTTTAAAAGAAAGATTAAGGAGAGAGGCAAGATGAAATTATCTCATTTGCAGAATGGTCCTCAGCTGGTAATTGGGGATTGAGCAAGGTCTCTCTCTCCTGGAGAGAAAAGAGCATGAGTCTTTCAGAGCAGTGAATATAGAATACTGCTTGAAAAAATCCACAAGTTAGAAATGGGACAATGCCTTTGCCAGACACATATGCAAAAAGAAGTTATAGAAAAGGACAAGACCTGACACTGAAATTTTACCCTGAACTTCATAAAGATTATAATAGTAACAAAATGAAAATTTAATGTGTTAAAATATGATTTGAATGGTTGGTTCCTCTCACCATTTTACAGCGGGAGTTTTCATAATGCATTAATTATCTCTGAATCCAGTATATGACTTGGAGAAGATGCCTTAAGATGTAAGTGTAATTCCTTTAGCTTAGATTTTTACATGCTTTTTATAATTCTTTACATGTATTCTGGGGTCTTCAGTCTTCTGGAATTGCTTACCCGCTCTAGTAATTATAGTAAGGATTATATGCCCTCCCTAGGCATTTATATGACCTATAATTTATGGACATATATAACAGAGAAAGACAAGACTGTGAAGTCTCCAAGTCCTAATGTCAGTCTGCCAGTGGGTCAGACTCTTTCCAGTTTCCATTGACTCAAGAGAACTTTCTTTAAGCAGTTGATCTGACAGAATGTTACTTCAAATGTTAATGCAGGAGTCTGAATTTCCATCTGCAATGTCTCATTTTCCCAGAGTTTAATATTTTAATTTTGCCAGCAAGTGGCTTATTTCATTTGTAACTATTTGTCTTTTTTCTTCTTTCATTTCTTTCAATTTATCTGAAAGATTTGTCTTAATTTTATTCATTATTAAAAAAATTTAAAAATACCTTTAAAAGACCTCTTCCTGGAACAACGTGTACCTCTGGAAAAACTGAAGGTGAATTCTTCTGTTCACTATAGAACCTTTACTGGCCAGGATTGCAGCACTACCAAATTA
This sequence comes from Picathartes gymnocephalus, assembly GCA_013390045.1. Classification (NCBI taxonomy): domain Eukaryota; kingdom Metazoa; phylum Chordata; class Aves; order Passeriformes; family Picathartidae; genus Picathartes; species Picathartes gymnocephalus. Next base: position 37,853 of record WEKY01036157.1, read on the forward strand.
ACCTGCTGGGATATGGCAATATCTATAACTCTGAGGATAAATGTTTAATCCTGAATAAGCAACACTTCTTATATAGCCAACAGAATAACTCCATCTATTTTGCCCAATGTAATAAATACTGCTGATTCTGACAAAATATGAAGAGCACTGCTTCTCTTGTGGACATTGTGTTATGAACCTTTCTTATTTGGAGTACAAATGACTCTACCTTGTATTTATTTTCTAACAGATGGACAGCATGGCACAGCTAGTAGAGGGCAAAAATATTACAATTTTCCTCAAAATATACTTTTATACATCAAAAAACTCAGTTTAATAACATTGTCTTTTCTCTGACAGGAAATATGCATTGCTGTTTGTTTGCAATTCTTGCATTTTCTTATGAAAACTTTCTGCAAAAGTTTTCGTTTGGCTTGCATCTTTCAACTTTTTTTTATGAAAAACTAGGTTTTGTAGCTGTATCACACCACCTTTTTAATACTGACATATCTATATATGCCATGGTTTTTTTGCTGGTGAAATGTAAAAAATCTTAAACTGTGACTACACCCCAAATTTCTCCTAGTAATGAAATTATACTTAGATTTACTTTTTCATCTTATAGACAAGGAATAAGGACGGTAACTTATACTTGCCCAGGAAAGGGAAAAATGTAAAGAACAGGCGTACTTTTAGAAAATGCACATTAATTTTCCTCACACACCCCCTACAGTGAAGTTTAAATGCTACTAAATTGTGCTATAGTCACTTTGCCAGAAGAAGTCAAAGCTGCCCCTGGAGAGAAAGAGAACCAATATTTTGTGGATGTTCTATGAAACCTCACAGATAAAAGGCAGCACTTACTGGAAGCACTTTTTTCCTTTTTAATGGTAATACGTATAAAGGACCTTAAAATAAGAGCAGGTCACCAGTACATTCTGAAAGACTCTACGGCTGTGAGTCTACAGTTTTGCTCATTGGGAAGAATGAAGAAAAATGAATGAAGTTATGCGAGAGACAAACCTTTATGTGTCAGATGTTTGCATTCCATCTGAAGGGAATATCTTCCCTAAAAATACAGAAAGATCAGAAAGTAAAGTATTCATTGAGGAGAAACTCTGAAGCCTCAGCAGAAGCCACATAAACATCAATCACTCTGCCCCATTTTTAGAGGCTATCAGTCAATTAGGGGCAAAAAGAAAATGTCAAAGCCTTGCCTTTTTATAGATGCATCCCATGACACTCTCCTGTCTTCTGCAAGGGCTATGACTTCAAAAATATTGTAGGCCATATAGTTACCAGCACTCATATGGGAAATAGATAATTAGCTAAGAAGACTGCTCTCATCATTGAATTTGGGAAGGTAAATATTTTTACGTGTCTTTATGTAATGACAGATGAATAGAATCTACCTGAACTAAAAATGCTAAATCTCCCATCAGATGTACATGAAGATAGTGGAGGCGTTCCCTTTTAAGAAGTGGTAAGGGAAAAATGAATGAATGAATAACAGAAAAGATCATTTGGAGATACAATTTAAACCTGCCATGAAAAAAAGTCAGAATTTCTATTTATATCTCCCAATCTCCCAGCCTGGGAGAAGGGAAATGAAGAATGTTGTAGCCTCCCTCTAGCACCTTGACTGTAAAAAATATTACCTAACAAATTAATAGTTTAAAAATGCCTCTGCTCATAAAATACCAACATTTGTACTTATCTGTACCTTACGAAGTTCACCAGACTCAGGGAGCAAAGAGAACTGAAGAGAAGAATGTTGGCCCCTTATGCTGCTACTTTGCAAGTAAAAGCAGTCATGATAATAGATCATCCCTGTATGGTTACAGCACAGATGGAGGGTCAGAGCATGTGAACAAAGCTCTAACAAATACACTGAGTACTGATGTACAAGTCCCTCAGTTTCTGCTGCATGGTTTTTCAGCTTTTTTTTGGTATAATTAAAAAAACTCTGAAAGTAATTGTGAGCTAGCTAAATTAACATCCGTCATCCCTCTGCTGAGATTCACAAATAAAAGGCAGAACAGAATTTCACAGATATTAACAATGTATGCATACTGGCACTGAATGCATGATACATGGAAAAATAATTTTGAAGTAGAATTTAAAAATTACAGAACGGTTGAGGCTGGACGAGACCTCTGGAGGTCACAGGGTTCAAACAACCTGCTCAGGCAGGGCCACTTAGAATCACTTGTTCAGGATTATTTCCAGACAGCTTTTGAATATCTTCAAAGAAGGAGGTTCCCCAACTTCTCTGTGAAACCTGCGCCAGTACTCAGTCATGCTCACAGTAAAATAGTGCTTGATGATCATAGAATCACAGAACAACCTGGGCTGGAATAGATCTTAAAGATCAGCTGCTGCAATGCCCCTGCCATGGGCAGGAACACCTTCCACTGGACTGGGTTGCTCAAAGCCCCATGTACCGTGGCCTTGAACACTTCCAAAAAGGGGGCATGCAAAACTTCTCTGGGCAACACAGAAAATGTTCAAAGTGACCCTCCCATTTCTCAGGTTGTGCCCGTTGCCTCTTATCCTGTCACTGGACACCACTGAGAAGGGTTTGGCTGTGCCTTCTTTACAACCTCTCTTCAGACATTTGTACACATTGATGCGCTCCCCTCGAGCCTTCTCTTCTCCAAGATGAGCAGTTCCAGCTGTCTCAGCCTTTCCCCATAGGAAAGATGCTCCAGTTCCTTGTTCATCTTCATGGCCCTTTTCTGGATTCTTTCCAGTATCAACAGCATAGACTGTTTTTCTGAACTTGTGGTTTAGTATTTCCTTGCATTTTCTTATTGAATTTCTGCAGGTTACACTAGAGTTCTCACAACTTTATGTGGATTCTCTGGATTGTTCTGAAATATTGCTGGAAGTAACAAGGCTCCCATGGGCATCCATCCATTCTGTTTGCAAAATGCATGACACTTTTTATTATTTTATCTGCTCATTTCCCTCTACACTGCCCTAAGCTCTGAAAATATAACTAAGCCCTGCTCTGTCAAGCAACAAGAACATTCGCACTGGGCAGCTAGAAGGAGGAACATTTGAAAAACAGGTTCCTAGACCATAATTTTATCTAGAGAATGAAGAACTATATCAGCTCTATATAGAATTTGCAAACAAACTAACCTCCGGTGCTTAAAATGGGTCAAACAGCCTCTGTGGCAGTTTTGCAAGGCTAAAATAAAGACAGATTTTTCCTAAAATCTTTTGTAGCCATCACCAGTTGCAATCTGTTTTACATAATCAAAGGGATGAATTTCTATTCAGAAAGCATTTTAGATCCCTCCAAAACACAGTCACAAAAGTTGCCAAAAGAGATAAAGAAATAATTTTTTAAAAAGTTGTCATTGCTATAAAGAATGAGATACTTGCCTTTGATCCAGTTCAGTGGTGATAAAAAAACCACACTGGAATGGTCTGCAGTCTGCAACAAGTAGGAGGAAACATCAAGTGACTGTCTGTGGGAGATGTGATAACATGAGGTGATAAAACCTCTGACTCAATGAGCTCTGCAGAACACGCATAAACCGCAGAAATGTGGATTATGGGAACAGAAAGCAGTGAAAAATAAAATCAAAAGAAAGCCCCAATGTAAAAAAATTGAAGAATACCAGAATAGCAAAAGAAACACCATGAGAAATCAGACACCCCTATGCCATCACTCAAAATCTGATCAAACCACATTCAACCACAGCTTCGCTTCCCTGTAACAGATGTAGCCCCAATTTGACATGTACATATTCTGTAGCTCTTGACAATAAAATCACATGTTCATTTATAGTTTGATGCACCATGGTAAGACAGAACTGGTATACACACTCTTTGTAGGGCCTCTCTTGTCTACTGTCTGTAACAACCAATTATTACAGACTACCCACTACAAGATAAACTATAGTTCCATAATTGCTTTTGTACAAAAATACAATGCCCATTTCAAAAGTTTTTAATTTTATGATTTTCTATAAGAATTTTTTCCATCTGTAATCACATAGAACATGTGATGCATCCAATGGAAGGGGAAAGAATAAAAGGTAGAGCACCAAAGGCAACAAATATTATTACAGCAAGGTTTATTTTAAGGAGTGAAAGCTATTTACCCCTCTCCCTATTTAACTTTTTCATCTGGTGTCTCCATTTACATTCAAAGAGCACAAAAACACAAAAGCATGAAAACTCGCACAAATTATTACAATCAGCGCTTCTGAATACACAATTTTTTATATTCTCGTGATACTTGGTGTTTAAACAGCTGCTGGTTTTGCAGGCAGTCCCAGTAGCTGTCACATATTTTGCATGGAATTAGATAGACATGTTTGTGCAAGAATGTTTTATAAAAGTATAAAAAGATTAAATCAATTTAATGCTTACATTATGAGTTTCCAAAGGATCAGGACTCACAAGGACCGAAATACCCCCTTAAAAATGTTGACTGTCAAAACAATACATAAATCAAGAAAATTTATAACCTGGCCAGATCAGAGTATAAACCAGGAACAATAATCATAAAACCTGCAACAGTTCTGTCCTCCTAAGCATTCTACTTATTTCATAACTAAATCTACAAAGTAGAAAAAATGAATACACATGATTCAATATTAAGCATTTTCAAGAAAGGAACACAAACCTTTGCTTCAGTTACTACCTCACATCCTCTTGCGTAGCTAAGATGCATGCACATATGCCATATTTAATCACATATTTTCTTCCTTGAGCTGATATAGATTCCTTAGAAAACCTGGCAATGTCCTAGGAAAAACTTGCCTCTAATTTCAAATGTCCTTACAGGTAAGCCAAATTCATGTGAATGCACCTATTTGACCCTCAATGATTTTGAAGATATTTTTACATGATCTTCATTCTTCAGAATGCATACAAGAGGTAATGGTAATTAAATTTTCTTTCCCAAGGTCCAACTGGTCAAAATAAAGCTGCATGATCTATGACAAAAAGAGTAACTTAAGATTTCCTAGTATAATTTTTTACCCCAAAGTTTCTGTGAATAATACAGTTTTATCATGAAAAATTAAGTGTATGCTGCTGCAGTGATTATGTTTCAGCAGTAGTTATAGCCTCTATCCTGTCTACACAGTCTAGTTTATATTTCTCAGCTTCTGAGATTTCTAGTTTTCCATGTTTCAGAAGGCAAAAAAAACACAACCGAATTTCAACCATCCCCAGCACAAACAAAAGACCTTCAATCAGGAGAGGTTTATCTAACAAAATCATGCCCCAGTTAGTTAGAATCAAGAGATAGTGGTCAAGTACTTGCAGTTCCAGGAGACTCCCCTCTGTAATAGCTTCCAGTGTTATCATCATTCCTGAAAGCCATGTAAGATGGAAAAAATTATGTAGCAGTAAGGATAATATAGTTTCTAAAAAGACATAATGTGTGACAAAAATAAGAAATCAGAGGCAGCCCTTAAAATATAGATCTTATGTTCCTACAATACAGAAGCAGCGGTGTGAATGAAGGTTGTAATACATAAATGGTAATTAAACATGAGCAATGGAGGTGATGTCTATATGGATATAGCCAGAAACAATCATACCCAACAATACTGAGGACACAGACAGTTAGACTTTTCCTATCTAGGTATTCCAATCCATTATTTTTTCTGAGGGACAGAAGTGTCACAATAAAATTCTCTGAATAAAAATACAAATTTGAAGAAATTTGTAAGCATTCTTTTCCTCAACAGATTACTTTCATAGACCAAGATTTGGCATTAATAAAATATATTTCAAACATGATCAATATGTATACACACAACAAATGTTTGTCAATTCTTGCATTTCAATATAATTATCTCTTTAAACAAATATGAAAAACACAATTTAAACATCACAAGTAGTGCAATATTATTCCAGATGATGTGTCATAGCATGCTGCCAATCAATCTAACCCCCCAAGAAAACCTTTTTTTTTTTTTTTTTCTCTTGATCCTGGTTATAAATTTAANNTTTTTTCTCATGATCCAGGTTATAAATTTAAATGTTTGAAATTCAATGATTTTGAGCCATGCTGTTGAAACATGTAAAAAAATAGTTTAATTCAGATCACTCACTGAGTCATTTGACAATGGTGCTTGTTACTGTCACTTCAGGACACAGGGCATTTGTAATCAGCTCACCATGTTGGGCTTAAAATAAGCAGCTATGATTTATCTTAGATGTATTTCTGATATCTTCTTTCCCTATTAAACTTTTCTTCTGATTACCTGTATAGAATATATTCATTATAGTTAGAATTCCCTATTCTAGGTGTAAGATAAGATTTTTAAAAAAAACCAAAATTGACAACTTTTATTTCTGGATATCTGATGATTCTGAATCATCCATATAGCCATTATCTCTTTCAAGTCACAAGATCATTCAAATAAATCTCTCTGTAACTAAAATTTTCACATATCTGTAAATGCCCTTTAATTTGGGGCAGAAATGCTGGCTTTCTACCCGCCATTTTATTTTGTCTCTGCAACTTTTTTTATTTCTCCTGGGTGAAGTTACTGGGGAACAACAAATTCCAGAGAACCTGCTGGACATTTTGTGGGAAACACAAACTGTTTTCTGGATTCACAGAAAATAGTTTGGTCCAACACAGGGGAAGCACAAGGATGTAGTGTGAAGCCAGTACTTATTCCGGTATTTAGCCTAGAGTGTTACAAATGAGAGACAAGACATGTCTTTCTTTGTTTATTGCTTTTATTCTGAGTGTATAACCTCATGCATAGCTCAGAGATAAAGAAACCAAGAGAAAATAATTCCATCATCAGGTCTTCTGCACAGTACCTACAGAAATAGACATAACTTAGCAATCCATTACTTCACTCTGCCAATGAGCTACCTGCAGTGCTCATTTTAACTCACTGAAAAATAACAGCATAACTCTCATGGTTTGATGGAAAACGCCACACAGCCTGGCCATAAAACAAAAGCCAGATTGCAAACAAATTATAAAGAGAAAGTAAGTCATGTAACTATTTTATAAAATCATGCCACATGATTTTCAATTAGATTTTATTCCTGAATATGTTCTCAACAGATATAAAATGTAGTTTATCACCTGTAGGTCTTTAGGATTTTCTAAATTCTTAGAATGTATTGGGAAATAAGAAAGAAGGCACAGCATTCTATTAGTAAATTGTTTTCTTTCCTCGGGCTGTTTTCTTGCAAAATAGAATCTATTTTATACTACTCTGTATTAAAAAGGGATTTGCTAGCATTAAGCTGGCATATCTCTTCCCAATTCTGCTCTACTAACAAAAGCTTCCATCTTTCTAATTCTTTAAACACCTTGTAATTGTCCTAAATCTGCACAATCAATGCACTCCCTCTGAGGTTAATGTAGTATATCCATTTAGTTCTTCGATTATAAACTGAAGGACAAGGAATCTCAATATACCTGTCAGGAATTCAAAATAGCTTGCAGGTATATAGAGATGTATGGAGATCTTAACAGAAATCAAAATATTTCTTTTTAAATTTATTGACATTTTGTGAATGTATGCAAAGATTACATGTTTTAATTTTCCCACTATTTTCATTATATTAGAATTTCAATTTTCCAGCTGCTTATCAGAGGTTCTGACCTGGTCTCCCTATTTCCCTTTTAAATTTTTTTGTTGTTGTTGTTTTACCTTTGGTCTCATTCAAATCTACATTATTTTTTGGGGCAGAAAAAGACCAAATCAAACCAAAACAAAAACAAATAAATCAAAACGAACCAGCAAACAAAACACAAAATACCCTTACCACATGAAGTCAATTGTTTTTGCAGCAGAACTCATTAACAGTTACATGTGACACTAATGGAAAGAGCCTTAAGCTAACAGTCAAAAGCTTCTGGTGCTAAGAATAAAAAAAAGGTTATTCTCTTTGTTACATACAACTAAAAATACAATTTTGTGGTAATTTTCTTGCAACCTTGTCATATGCAAATTTTTCATAAAGTTATTAATTATTTTTAAATTATTTAGGTTATTTCCTGTGTGCTTTCCCCATTGGAAGGTCATCCTGTAACCTTACCAATTTAATCTATTTTCTTCTTATTTCTAATTTAAGCATATTGAGGTCCATTTCAGAGAATGTCACATCTCAAGCTCCTTCTTTTACTGAACTAATTTTCTTCTTTTCCATGCATTTATCTCTTCAGGTAACAGTCCAAAATCCTCACACTTATTTTGTGCTACGTTAGGCGAACTGCTAGTTTTCTGGAAAAATTTGCTCACTTGCTTTACATTCTGTAACTGACTCACTCTCATGTGTCAGGAAAATATAAGGCAAATATAAGGAAATATGTGGAAAGTATAACATCAACTATGTTAGAAGTGATTGTCTGTATAATCTATCCACCATTGGCTCCTCCTTAGCCAAATCTGTGTATGGCCCACAGAGAAAGCAACTATCATGACCCCAATAGTTCAATCATAGGTTGAGCTAAGTTCAGGCTGTCCTTCATAACTTGTGCTGACTTGTGATGACGTGTGCTATTAAAAGCTTGCCCAGCATTTAAGTATTTTGCCTCTTAGTGCATTACAGGTTTTCTGTTTTCATGAGATACATATAAGCAAATTGTCATTTTGTTTATATCCTGGGTGCTTCTACATGTGCCTCTTCGACAAATTGTCTGAAATGGTGGCAGTTCATAAGGGCAGCATACAGAGATCCAAACCCATTCTGCAGGAGATTTCATAGGGGCAGTTCACCAATTAGTGCTAAAGGCAAAACACAGGCTAATGAGACCTCTAATGTTTTATCAGTGCTTAGAAACAACATGAAAACCTTGGTTTTTTTCATTCAGCAAGAGACCTATAATGCCTAGCTTGCAGACCTGTATGTTAGCCAAAATAGCAGCCAATACAAAATTATTAAATGCTTCTCTCAGTGTTTAAGGTTATGAATGAATGGGAGCGAAATAAACTCAAAGGTGTGTGGCATGGTATTCTTTGTGCTCCTTCCACAACCAAGAACATAACTGCAAGCTTTGTATTTAACTCTCAACAGCTGACAGTGCTCTGGGATGCACCAAAAAAATACAGAAAATAGTAATAATTAAAGGTCGGAGCCATGGGTGCTCTGAACTAACGTAGTTGTCACAATTTCTTTGATCAGCAGTGTACAAGAAGAACAATGTCATCAGCATCATACCTGGCCACCTCTGACATCTTCCTGAACTATGAAGATCCAGATATCCCCTCGAGGGTAGGGCTCTTTCAGCATAATAGTAAAAGCCTGGTCTCCTCACCTTCTGGTCTCCGGCCTATTTTAGGAACAGGTTAACAGCATAGTCAAAGGAGCCATAAGGAACTATTTTTGTGACTTATAACCAAATTTGCAACAGTTACTCTTTTGCATTCTTTTTCCCTTATCGAATCTTCATATAATGCACTGAAGCAACACCCATAAATATAACCAAGTAATTAAACATCTTGTTTGCAGTCCGATAAAGTGCATACACTTCTATCTCCTAACCAAAAATCCTGACATTAAATTAACCCACTGTCCTTTCAGTATGAGTTGTAGCTTCTTACCAGAAAATTGTGTATGTGAAATATAACAAAACCAATAACAATGACTCAATTCTGTTCTATGTCTCACTGCTTTGAATGTGGGGAAGTAATTTTCTATTGATTTTCTCAACAAGCCAAGATGATGTCTAAAAAATGTATTTTTAAAAATTCTAATCTTGGAAATCTAATATTTATATATGTATATAAAAATTGAAAAATATTTAAATATATTAAAAGCATTATCCCAAATGTGAAAAATTTTAGTTTAGTTACATAGGGTTTCATTTTTCTTTACAGTTTAATATACTGCATGATCTGACAAAATTATTCTCTTGGAATGCAGTATGACAGTTTAGAAAAAAAAAGACATTGAAATAATATGGAAAATGTAGTTCATCATAGTGAGAGCAATACAAAATATAGAACTGTAGCTTGCTATGTTTAGAAAAATTCTAAGGAAATTAAGCTTTCTTCTAAAAAGGTTTAAGGCCAATACCTCCTTCTTCAGAGAAAAGAGTTTGTAGAATCTCAATGCCCTAGAGAGGAAGGTGGCTTTTTATAATGTCTTCTTTTTTCTGAAATGCTTTGTGCAATCTGGTTCTAAACATTTGATTGAGCAGAATATTCTTAGCATTAAATATTTCAGTGGTTTATTCTTGTATTTCAAATAACTGACAGGTTTGTAAATTGGGCTTGTTGAAAGGATACCAAAGCATGACTATGGATTATTGCTCAGAGTTGAAAAGAGTTTTCAAATGTACAGCTACTGTTATTGTTCTCTATTTTTTAATTGGGAAGGAAGTGAACGTCGATTTTGTAAATTAACATTTTATCTCTCTTCTCATGCCTTCTCCAGTCAGAACTCCCTCCCCTCCCCAAAACAACCTGCTTACAACAAATCCACTTTTCCTCTCAAAGAAGGAAAATTGTTTATTCTTATATGCCTAGCAGGATTTAAACCCATTCTTCGTGGGTTTTTTTGCATTTTATGTCCACATACAAAATTCTAGGATACTGACATATTGATATTATTCCTACATGAATAGTGAGCTATTTTATGAATGAATGTGGAAATAAATCACCTTGATAGAAACTGTGGTGACATAAGCCACGTATTCAGAATACTTATAGTAAATGAAAAATATATTAGACATCTGAAGCTGTTTCTAAGCTCAGAAATATAGAACTACTTTTTTACAAAAGAGTGAAAATGAATAATACTTTCTTTGCAGGGTATTTAAGTTATTTTAAAGCTGAATGACTTTAATATGTAAATAGAAGTAATGTTAACCACTTGAAACAGAAATTCAACTTGGATTGAAATCTAAAAGAAATAAAGGAATATCTCAGAGATGGAGAGGAGAGGAACTGTTAAAATCTATATTCTGAAAATATTGACCAGAGAAAGAACAAGGCAACATAACCATGAAGCCAAAGACTTGCCATTCTATTGAAATACGCTTTACTCATAGAATGCAGTCATGACTACTTCATAAAAGGGTAGTATCAATGCAAGAATGAGAGCAGCAATTTGGAAACTAAAGTAACTTAAAAAATAGAAAAGCACACTTCACATCTCTAGATCATGATTAAAAGAGAAATCATTATATATGGCCTCGTACCTCGGGTAGCTACTTGTTTAATACTTAATAAACTTCCCCTGAGGTGAGGGAATTCATATGATAAGAAATGTATCAAGAAAGACTTTCAGGTCAGGAGTATTTTGTTCTCACAAAATATTTTGATTTCTGCCCAAAATTTTAG